>BJBW01015444.1:0-38656 GCA_004320125.1 Scolopax mira
GGTTAGATGAATGGACAGTTAAGTGGATTGAAAACTGTCTAAAAGATAGGTCCCAGAGGGATGTAATTAGGGGCACAAAATCCAGCTGGAACTCTGTGACAAGTGGTGTTCCCCAGGGGTAAGTACTGGGTCCAGTCCTCTTCAATATATTCATCAATGACCTGGACGAAGGAATGGAATGTACCTTCAGCAAGTTTGCTGATGACACAAAACTAGGAGGAGTGGCTGACATCCCAGAAGGCTGTGCCACCATCCAGCAAAACCTGGACAGGCTGGAGAGATGGGCCGAGAGAAACCTAATGAAATTTAACAAGGGCAAGTGTAGGGTGCTGCACCTGGGGAGAAATAACACCAAGCACCAGTACAGGTTGGGGACTGACCTGTTGGAGAGCAGCTCTGAGAAAGACTTGGGAGTCCTGGTGGACAACAGGATGACCGTGAGCCAGCAATGTGCCCTTGTGGCCAAGAAGGCCAATGGCATCCTGGGGTACATCAAGAAGAGTGTGGCCAGCAGGTTGAGGGAGGTCATCCTGACCCTCTACTCTGCCCTGGAGTACTGTGCCCATCTGGAGTACTGTGTCCAATTACGGGCTCCCCAATTCAAGAAGGACAGGGAACTGACAAAGAGGGTACAGCAAAGGGCCATCAAGATGATTAAGGGCCTGGAGAATCTCTCCTATGAGGAAAGGCTGAGGGACTTGGGTCTTTTTAGTCTGGAGAAGAAAAGACTTAGGGGGGATATGATCAATGCATACAAATACTTAACAGGAGAGTGTCAGGAGGACAGGGATGGTCTTTTCTCAGTGGTGTCCAGTGACAGGACAAGAGGAAATGGGCACAAAATTGAGTATAAGAAATTCCACCTAAACATGAGGAGGAACTTCTTTCCTGTAAGAGTGGTAGAGCACTGGAAGAGGCTGCCCAGATTGGTGGTGGAGTCTCCTTCTCTGGAGACATTCAAAACCCACCTGGACAAGTTCCTGTGCAACCTGCTCTAGATAGACCTGCTCCGGTGGGGGGACTAGATGGACTAGATGATCACCAGAGGTCCCTTCTAACCCCATGTAGTTCTATGATTCTATGATTAATTAATCCTACTATTTTTTAATTTTCTCTGACTTGAATTTTTCACTGATCTTTTCAAAATATTATTCTGTCATCCACAAAGGAATTAATTTCAATTCCAGATAAAAGATTTAAGAAACATCTGTATCAGTTCTTAATCACTGAAATTTGGAAGTAAACCTTCCAAAGGATTTCTCCTTCAGAAGGAAGCCTCTTAGAAGAGGGTTCATAAGACATGCAGATTCCTTTGTTTCTTAATTGCTCTCTGCCTTTCTTTTTTTTTTTTTTCTACAAAATTCCCAATCAGGGAATCAGGGAATGAGGAAAAAGGACACTTCAGACAGAAATCTCCTTGATTAGACAACCATGTTTGATTCTGTGACTTACATTCTTAATGCTGTGTACTATGTTATTATAAAAGGATTAATAGCCTAGCACATAAAACTATCTACTTCACCTCTGAGCTTTAGAAGTGCTTGAAACCTGGCATGAAAACAGTGTCACGTGAAGAGAAATCGACCTAACAACTTATATGGTGGTGAGACAGATGGTACTAGATAATACTTAGTGCTATTAGGAAACCATAAAAAAACCTATTTTTGTCTTTATTTTCTATCTAATTCACTATTTCTAAAAGAAAAAAAAAAACACCTTAATGATATTTTTCACAATCTTTTTAAGATGACTTGAAAAGAAATATGACATTGTATGGGCTCATTGACGGGATATCAATGAAGATGGTTCACAAAATGGAACATAATTTCCCATAATGAAAATTTTAGAGTTTGAGGAACTCAACACTCAAGTTTTGATTATACACTTTGAGGTGGGTTGACCCTGGCTGGACACCAGGTGCCCACCAAAGCTGCTCTCTCTCCTCAGCTGGACAGAGGGAGAAAAAATCTAACAAAAAGCTCACGGGTTGAGACAAGGGTAGAGAGATCACTCAGCAGTTACCATCATGGGCAAAACAGAGTTAACTTTGAAAAAAAATTATATAATTTATTTCCAATCCGAGTAGGGAAATGAGAAATAAAAACTAAATTTTACAACACTTTCCTCCCACCCCTCCCTCCTTCCTGGACTTAAGTTCACTCCCGATTTTCTCTACCTCTTTCTCCCAAGCAGCACAGGGGGACAGAGAATAGGGGTCATGGTCAATTCTTCATATGTTGTCCCTCTTTCTTCTTCCTCCTCAAGGGGAGAACTCTTCCCCTGCTCCAGTGTGGGGTCCCTCCCTGTCCTGGTTCCAACAGGGATAGGGTTAATTCTCTCCAGGCTCTGGCAAAGACACAGGTCTCCTATCCCCTGTGAGCCATACCCAATCTGTAGCCTGGAGAGGGGGCAGGAAGCCACCACTTGGGAGTGGGCTAAGGCTCCTGTGTCCATGCATGGTGATGTCATATGTGTTTGTGTGTTCCTCTCTCAGTGTTAGTTGCTGTTTTCTTTTTCCCTTTGCTGTTCTGTTAAACTGCTTTTTTCCCAGCCCCCAAGTGTTGCCTTTTTCTTCTGATTCCCCCCTCACAGCGCTGGGGGGTGGGAGGCCCTGAGAGAGTGGCTGCCTAGTTCTTTGTTGCCCTCTGAGGCCAAAGCCTCCAGACATCCTCAGGAGACAGTTGTTTCCTTACATGGGTTGCAGTTCTTCACAAACTGCTCCAATGTGAGTCCCTTCCACAGGGTGCAGTCCTTCAGGAACAGCCTACTCCAGTATGGGGTCCCAAGTCCTGCCACCAAACCTGCTCCAGCAGATGCTCTCTATGGGATCACAGCCTCCTTTGGGCAGCCACCTGCTCTGGTGCCTGAAGCACCTCCTTCTTCACTGACCTTGGTTTAGTGACTTGACCACAAGAAAGAACTTGACCACAGTTCTTTCTCTTCCCCCTCTCTCCCAGTTGCGGCCACACAGTTTTTTTCCCCTCTTCTTAAAAATTTAGCCTTGGCCATCATGAGTCTGTACCAACTGGCATTGACTCTACTGGACACAGAAGAAGCCTCTAGCAGCTTTTCACAACTGTAACACACCTCCCCCCACCAGGGGGTTCCATTGCAGAAAACCCAATAACACTTTAAATTAATTTTCATGAGTACTGTGGATTAATTTATTTTACTATAACATTTATTTAAGGAAGGTACAGGGTCTTGCTTTTAATTACCCAGTGTCAAAACTGCTAGATTTACTTTATGTTTCCAATTTAATTCAGTTATTATTGCTTCAGTGTTCTGTCTTAAAAAAAAATAATGAGAGAATAGTATTGGCATTTGCTTCAAATTAGTATAATTTTTTTAAACTCTAAGATCTTCCAAGATTATTTTGCATTCTAATTCTCCTGTGACATACTGACAAATCCTCTAAGACTCTTTTAATCTTAATTTTTAAGAAACATACAAAGAATTCTACCTGATACAACAATTTTGCATGTATTTCTAATTTTGCATGTGAACAAGGCTTTCCTTTTGCATCCTTTTTATAATAGTTTTCATAAATTCCATTTCCGCCCCAGATGAACAGTGTACAGAAGCATTCCCTTTCATCTAAATTTCAAACCTCTCAAAGACTATTTTATTTTCAAGCAAAAGTCATTAATCTTCTAAATTAAAATAGCAAGAGTCAAGATATGCAAAACTCAATTCAGGAGGATTAATTATAATCAATTATGTTGGCATTGTTGATTAACAAACAATTATTTATTGAAGCTTTTTCTATTAAAAAAAGTCTTCTGAAATGTGGCAGCAATTTGAAGTCTTTGTGTCTGTCAACAGAAGACTAAAAAAGATTTTTAAAAAAATTGTTCCCACTAAATGAAAATAAATAAATAAAATATTAAGAATCTTTTATTTCATATTCTTTACTTCTCTCTCCCTTCTTTCCTCCTCTCTCCTTGTTTTGAATCTTATGTATTTTGAAGTTGTTATTATTGCTACTTTAAAGATTTTTTTAATTTCTTTTGGAGTATTTTTGTTCTAAACTTCAGATAATTGATATAAAAAGTTGACTATTGTTGTGAATAAATTAATAATAAAAATTAAGATTAAAAAAAAAACAAAGAAAAATTCCAGTTGCATACAATCACAGGACATTACACACAGAAGGTGTACATTTAGCACGATAAGTACTATGGTTCTAAGTACTATAGAATTCTGTGATAAATTGTTTTATAAAAATAGTCTTTCAGACCTTCACAAATGATCATAATTCAATTGCATGCATTAAAAAATAGCAGTGCATGTGGAGATTAATAACAAATGGATGTATGCTAATATTATTCCAATTAATAAGTAGAGAAATAACAAGGAATTTGAGAAAAAGTGGTGAACCAGGTCAGCCTGAAGGCCTGGATGAGTGACACACCTGATCTCTCTAAAACCTGAAAAGAACTTACATCTCCATAGGCAGCCAGAAGTCTATCTAAGAACAGAAAGTTGAGCATCTGAACTGCCACCTATTCATGCAAATACAGATGCACTGTTCTTTTTGCATGTTTTCTCCATACTTATCACACTTGCCCACGAAACATAAGACAACTTCCATGCTCTGAAAGAACTTCTTCATTGCTAAACTATAAGATATTCTGGGAGGAGATAGTTTCAACAAACCCACACAGTACAACAAAACTATGCATTAGATATCCATCCTGTATTTCCTCTCTTTACATATTTCTACACCCTTTTTATAGGTATGAATCACTTACATAGTTGAAGAATCACTAGAAAGAATTAGGATCCTAAATAAGATTCAATACTAGGACTAGATTCAGCAAAGATGGTATAAGTGTATGATTATACCCATTCAGATGAAAGGATCCTTCACGATCTTTTATTTGATTTGGTTTTGTGTTCCTCTCTAAGCTTTGCACAAAGCAGCACTAGAATAGCAGCAAAAAGATACCATAAGGTCAAAACTGCAGCTTTTTCAATATGGTGAGAGTTGGAGAAAGGATAAAAACAGATGCCAGGCAAATGCAAGTATTATAAAAGGTCAAACATTTTAATGTCTATAAGACATAGTAAAAAGGAAAACTCGACTGATACGGTTTAAAGAAGAATGAATGGTGGGTCATGCATTCCACACAGTGAGCCCCCCCTACTTATAAGACAATAAGAAAGTAAGTGCCTTAAACTCAGATAATCAGTTCAGTA
Organism: Scolopax mira; assembly: GCA_004320125.1. Classification (NCBI taxonomy): domain Eukaryota; kingdom Metazoa; phylum Chordata; class Aves; order Charadriiformes; family Scolopacidae; genus Scolopax; species Scolopax mira. Next base: position 5,203 of record BJBW01015444.1, read on the forward strand.
TCATAAATATTATTGGTTTAGATTCAATATTTTTTTTACTTTTGAAAAAGACAATTCCATCTTTCAAACTCTTTTTGAGATAATGGCAAATGTTGAAACAATTCCAAAGGCCAAAAGATAAAATCTCTCCTATTTTCAAACAGATCTAATTCTATGTGTTTCATAATTTATGTGTGGGGATTTGTTGGTTGGGTTTTTATCAGTATTACTAGGGATGACTAGACAGTTACTTATCATTCTGGGGAAGTTGCAGCAGTTGTCAACTTTTTATAGGACAGATTTCCTTTCTGACACTTTTAATGGCACACATCTAGCTATTTCCCTAGTGCAAATAGTTTATTTTATATCATCAATCTGTATTCTAAAAAATTTTTCAAGCAACATCAGGAAATTTGTATACTAGGAAATTCTGACAAAACATCATAGAGTAATAATTAAGGAGCAGTTTTCACATAAAAAATGCAATTTTGAGATATGAAAGGAAAGGAAAATCTTGTAAGCTGCTTTCAACAGGGTATAAGGAAAGTGTGTCACAAGGATAAGAAGTAGCTGTTAGTGTTAAGAATATGTTAACCTATATGTGGCAGCATGATCCATATGAATTTAGCACTGATTCCAACAATATGCTCTAATTTTTCTACCCTGTGTACTATTTAAGTGCACTTCACCACTCACAAAAATAGCTTGGGGAAATCAATTATAATTTATTAATTTATAACTGTCCAGGAATCTAAAGATTAAAATTATGTATACATGCATAAATACATAAAATACATATACATCTATAATTTTTTTTTCTATATGTATGTATTACAGTGTTTATATAGAGAGAAATGCAGATGGTACAGATTTAGATGTCAGTGGGCACCTATATGTATACTCATACTATAATTATTACAAAACTGCTTTTATTGGGGAGGAGCGGGGGGGTGGGTTGTGGCAGACGTAGAAGACAGCTATTCAAGCTAACAGTATTTCTGGAGGCTTACCTATAAAGATTCAGCATCAATTAAAATTTCCAGAGATAACTGGTCTTCTCTGTACCTGCTTTCACTTTTACTATGGAAAGGCTGAACAGCTTTTCGCTTTTCTAAGATTGTTTGATGTTACCCTTAATTCAACCATGGTATCAGAGATACTGTACTGAGTAAACCACTCTGTGCAGCTGATATTTTCATTGCCAAATCTTTTCTTCATGTTGAATCTTTTGGAAATATTCCAGCAAAACAGTGGAAGCATTATCTGAAAATAAGTCCGGAGGAAAAAGATGTTGGTTCAGCCAATATTTAAAGTAGATGAATTAGAACAACAAAAACAACTCTTGCTTTCTAGTGGGTTTAGTGGGCCCATGTTTCAGCATAGCACCTTTACATTTATTGGGATGAGATACATGCTTTTTACCAATGCTATGAACATCTACCAAGATTTAATTAATTCTATCCTTTTAGAACAGTTTCAATTGGCAATGTAGATTTCAAATTATGTTCATTTTCTCAAATTTAATTGAACATTAAACATTGAAATTGAGCATTTAAATCTGAACTAGCCACTTTAGACTACTGTTACACTCAATGAAGAGAAATAGGAATGTCTGGAAGACAATTCACCTTATTCTAAAATGTGCATCTAAGAGAAATAAGATAAATCCCCACCACTGACAGAATGAAATACTTAAACTTAAGTGTCTTACTGACCCATTAAACATAGCAAATGGTACCATCAACTTGGCAGCACTTGAGGAAAGAGGTCAGAAAAACACAGTAAAACTGGGAGCTGGGGTTAAAAAACACAGGAATGGGAATTCAAATAGGAATCCATTAAAACTGACAAAGGAGATGGAGAAGTCGTAAAGGATACTAAAATTCAAAGATTAGGAAATAGTGGCAGAGAAACAGAAGAATGAGAGATTTGACAAGTTGTTAAGGAACTAGGGGACAATTGGACTTGCTTCTGGAAAGTATCTAGGACAATATACATAAAACAATGGACAGTTCTGCATTAGAGAAAGTAAGAGTAAATCAAGGAGGTAGATGATAAGAGAAGCCAGTAAAATCAAGTGACACTGTCTGAGTAAGGAACCTAGGTTTTGAATAGGTAGTCAGGAATAGTTTGAGACTATGGAAAGGAGGGGAAAAGCTAGAATAAATTCCGGAAGAAGAACATATTAAGACAAAAAGAGTTCAAAGAGAATGGAACAAAAAAATTGAGTTTGGGAGCACCGAGAAAAAAAGTGTGAGCCTGTGCTTGCCACGAGGATCTCAAATGCAGCTCTGAAGACTTGCTATCCCTTGAGCTGTTGTATTCCTCAGTCTTTCTGCAGAGAGAGTACACAACCGCTGTTGTAATTATCCTCAGAAAAATTAAGAACATATTTTGGCTAATACTTATTCTATTGGTTCAAGTGGCAATGAGATACGGATAGTGAACCCTCAAGTTTCAGTCCTGCATCCAAGCGGAAGACAAAAGAAATGACACCACATGAAGTGACTTGTGTGGTCTTCTGCTTCCTTCATTAAAAACCAAAACTGCTAAATAACCCACAGCAGAAATGCTGTTCCAGAAGTAGAAAAGCTGAACACTTCACACTTAGGAAATTCTAGAACTAGATTTTCCTTGTAAGTTTAATTCCATTTACAGTCTCTAGCTATATGATCATGCTCTGTTTTTACCACCAAATTCTTTTGTATGCTGTGCATAGAACACATATCCTCTGAGAATAAATCAGAACTTTGGAGGAGAAAGGTCTGTACTCTGTGTTGTGTATAAAACCTGCCTCTCCTGTTACGAAAGTCAAAAGTATAAGTAAAAAAGCATAAAAGTTATATAATAATTTTTAAAAGTTTCATAATTGAGTTGAAAAGCTGGCTCATGGCAAAGGCAAATGAATTATTCTGTTCTGATTCCATAACCTAGAAATGCAGAGTTGTGCAATGTATATTCCACCCCTAGCATTAAATTACATTCCTAACAGAGCAGTCTATATGAGATAGCCAAGTCAGTGGAAAACGTAAGCAGCTATAAATTTGAGGTCTTTAGTATCTAATTTTAGGATCTGGCTATCACAGAAGTATCCACACTTCATATTTTGATATCAAAATCATACCAAGAGGATAGCACCTCAGAAAGGCCATAGCCAAGTTCAGCTGAGAAAATGCTTAAAGGTGTGAGAGCTCACAGGGTAGATTAAAACATGGGAAGGTGTCTTGATTCCCCTCTTTGTGTAAGTTCAGCTACGGATGTCAAAACTGTAAATGGGCAAGTCTGTTTACTTAGAAATGAGAGCCCAGAATCCTCTCTTGAGGCTAGATACATATACAATGGTATATCAAGTACTTAAGCTGTAAATTTTGATAAGATATTTGATATACACCTTCTGAAGCGATTGAAATATTTTCTCATTAAATTAGAAAGTTGCACTGAAATTCTCACTCATCTTGACAGGTTTCAAACCACAAGGTTGTAGGTTTCTAATAGAAAAGTAGGAAGACTTGAAAGTGGCAGTGGTCAAAATCATCGAAATGCCAAATCTGTAGGATCAGAACAGAAAAATACAAAATAAATGCTTATCTGATGGTTTTGCTCCTATAGTTTAAAATTTCACATTTTTATATTCCTAATTCTACCATGATCGTTGTTATTGTTTCTTATTAAATAATGATTTAATTTATATACATAATACTGACCATGGAGACTTATAAATCAAATTACTTAATGTCTGAATTACACAATTATGCTCTCATTTTTTAACCCTTTGGATTCACATTAATACTGAATTTTTCACTTCCCAGTGACAAATTTGACAGAAGCAGTAGAAATGCTCTTTCCTCATTACTTTTTCTAGGGATGCAAGATACGAATGTGAAACTACTGTGGGAGGAGGGCAGAGTAGTCGGTCCTATCACTTCTTGGTTTACAGTACGCTGTTATGCAGTATCAAATGGTGGGAGGAATTGCCATCTTCTTTCAGAAGCTGCATTTTCAAATACTTCTATGTTTTATCAAAGAGTTCTGCACTGTCAGGGCTTGCTTTATGTGGGTTAGGCGTATCCAGCATATCCTTCTTGGAGCTGTCTCTCAAGCAAAATGTTAATTGAATCCTGTGTTCTTCATTCCTCTCGCACACAATCAGAGGAGTCTGGGACTGGTTTATAGACGGGCTCATCATTTATGGGTGCAACTGAGAACACAGAAAGTAGCAGAAGAAAAATGCGATGTGCTCTGAAACCAGCAATTCAACTCTTTTTCACTTTTATCTCTCTCTCTGTTTTACCCCTCCACTGCAAAATAGGGCTGTTGTAAAGATAAACCCATGAATAGTTTTTGAGGCATGTACTGAGTGCGGTGGTAAACAGAGCTGAGGGCTCATGAGTAATTATGTCTTCATAGGATTTGGACAATGTAAAGCAAGCAAAGCATGCTACTGATCACTGAGGAAGGAGGGAAGTAAATACTGACTCTTTGCTTATTAAGTGAATAAATACCATCCATGTTGAGGGTTGATTAATATGTCATGTGAAAAAAAGCCATCATGGTCATGCAAATACTCCATTACAAACACATAGGAGCTGATGGCTATGTAGAAGATCTTAGCACTAGTATTTTCCAAGCATTTTGTGGTTGATTCATAAATCATAGTTGTAAATTCATTATCTAGATAATTTTTTTCTAACAGATTTTTCTTACAAAATTAAGATCAAAATAGAACCTATGTTTAAATATCTACTGCAATTGACAAATTTGTCATGCAAGATCTAAAACAATTTGATAGGAAAGTTTTGAAGCAATCAAATAATGTTTTAATACTAATCGTTCACTGTAAAATGATTTTCTTTTGTTTTTACAAATACAATATAGAATGTCAAACAATTATATCAGTGCTTTATATCATGCATGAAGTCTAACCCTTCAGTCTTCTTAATGTCAATGGGACTCTCCATATAACCTTAATTATGCATATAAATAACTGTATGATTAACATGACAGGATCATGGAATCATAGAATGGTTTCAATTGGAAGGGACCCTAAAGATTGTCTAGTTCCAACCCCCATGCCATGGGCCGGGACACATTCCACTAGACCAGGTTGGTCAAAGTCCCATTCAAGTCCCTGGTCTCGAAGCATAACAAACCACACCAATAAAGTAGAATGCACTTGCTATTAGCCAACCATGTTCTCTCATTAAATAAAATCCATAATATCTAACAGAATACTAAAAGTATTAAGAATTCAAGATCATTCAGTCAGACATTTAACTTAGATAAGAAAACACAGTAACAAATCCATTAATAGCCAAAATCAGGAATTCCACACATAAGACAAGCTGAAAAATGAGTCCAGTATAGAATTCAAGTATCAGAGGGGAGCAACTGGGAAAAAAAAAAAAAATAACTTTTTTGGGGATACCAGGATCACAAGTAGAAGCCAAAAGGAAAAAAAAAAGTAATTTTCACTTGTACATATATATTAATATATAACTGGGTAATTAATATAAACTGGGTTCCTAGCTAATACTACCCAGAGACCTCCTGTTCACAACAGTTGAAATACTGTGGGTATGGTCTATATTGGAGCATCTAAATGTTGAATTCACACTGTTTTCACAAAACAAAAATATTGTTTTCTGAACAGTACCTAAAGTATTAAATTAATGGCTAAATATGCACAGGACAAAATATTAATGAGAACCAGGAGTTAACAATTTCACACTCACTGTAGCAAACACCCAGGTATAGGCCTAAAGGCTTGATGGAAGTGCCACATATTTGTCTGTTTATTTATTTGGTAGTATCTATCATTCAGGACTGAGTGGTAGTTTACATATTCTCCAGTTATAATGAAGTAAATATGTTGGCACCATTTACAAAAATACCAATTTCTACAGAAAGAGTAATACATAATTTGTCAGGGCCTTAGAAAGTTCTTGTATTACAGAGATTTCAAGCACAGCACTTGCCATTTTTGCATCACTTGACCAGTTCTTGCCATAGCATTCAAAATTCATAGAGGTAGATGAAAAGTTCTTAGATGGAAAAAAAGAAGTGAAAGCATCAGACTCTAAAAATATCTTAAAAATTTTAATACCTCAAAAGGTGGCATTTTCATTAATAATAAAATTGTTTCTCCCTGCCACAGTTCTTTTATATCTGAACATATATCTTTTAGCATATTCCTTCAACAAGACTAGAAGCTACTGATGACTAGAGAAGTTGCTTTGGTAGCAATGAATGAAGAACATGGAGTAAATGGAATATAAAAACCCAAGAGCAATTAGAATAAACCAGATCTATATTATCACAGAGTACATATGTGATATGGAAGTTCACTCAAGTAAGTCAACCTTTACGGACAAATCAAGTGGTGACATTAAAATTCAGTGAGCTTCTGTCAATATGCAGATCTCTGACAATTCTCAGATCAGTGGCACACCTAATATAAAATTTATAGAATGAGATTATTTTTGTAACAGTTTTTAAACTCTTATATTCGGTTCAGAAACCTTGAAGAGGTATTGAATCCTAGGATAAGCATCTCTTTGTTGTTCAGAATAACTTCCAATGTTCATGAAAACTTCAGCATTACTTTTCTTTAAAAATGTACCCTGTGTCACTCATCAGCTATGCCACATTTGTTTAAATGATGTAGCTCCTATGAAATGAACTATGCTAACTGACAAAACAACGAAGAGTTTCAGGTAGAGAATATATGCTTAAGGTGTCTATGGAAAAGCTTAACATACTCAAATGCACATGTATCCTTATCTACAAATGCACAGCACCATTTCTTTATCTAATAAAATATTTAATGCCATATGCTTTACTTTCAATATGAAGACCAAAAATCATTCTTCTCTGTTTAGAAAAAGAATTATACATTTCTTGCCATAGAAAAAGTAAAAAAAAGACAAGTGAAATGAAAATGAAATTATTTTAACCATGGGAAGGTGGATGTAAGTATAGTTAAACCAGTGAAGCATTTTATCCTCAGAATTATCTGTATCACAATGTTTCTGAGAGCTCTATGCTAGCTACATTTCCTTCTAATGATTTTAATTTCTTTTTGGGCTGGGGGGAGGGAGGGCAGGGCAGGCACTAAGAAAAGAAATTCAACATTAGCAGAAGTTTCACATGAAACACAAGCACCTGGATGTGTCTTTCTTGTTCTCCTCAGGTGTCACTCAGTTATGTCACTCATAAAACAAATTCTTATTTTCCCCTGAGGTAGGCTCTAACACAATTTAGTCGCCAAGATCCAGGAAAGCAGACTTTTTTTACTTTTCAGCTTTCACCTGGCATCCCAATACTCAGACCAACATCACCTCCCGCTTGCATTTTAATGAACTTCGAAGAAAGTTGGGTGGCCACGATCCCCAGAGGGGGAGCGCCGGCTTTGAGAAGCGCATGTGCCCGGGCCAGCCCCACGGGCAGGGGCAGGGGCAGGGGCAGGGGCAGAGCAGGACAGAGGCAGGGGCAGGACAGGGGCAGAAGCAGGAGCTGCGGCAGAGCAGGACAGAGACAGGGGCAGAGGCAGGGCAGGGGGGGGCAGCATCCCCTGTTCGTGGTCCTCCGATACCCTCGGGCAACCCACACCCCACCCCACGCCCCCCGGCGCCCCTCAGCCCCCAAACCCTGCCATTTCAAACGGAGGAGCCCTCCTGCCCCCAGGCCCCCACCGCTCTCCCGTAACAACGCCCGCTCACTTGCCCATCTGCGCCCCCACCTCCGTCCCTCCATCCTCCGTCCAGCAGCCCGCACCCACAGCCGGGGAACAATGACCCTCTCATCCCTATCCCCTTCCCCCCCCCGGCGGACCCCAGACCCGCGGACACCGCGCAGGTTGCGCCAGGGACACCGTGCTTCCCTACCTGTGCCCGCCTCCGTCACCTGTTGCCCGGTTGCCTCCATCCGCGCAGCCCCCCGGCGCCTCCTCCCGCTCCGGCGCCGCCAGGGGCTTCTCGGGCTCCCGAGCCACCTCCATCCCGCCGGGCACCGCCTCCGCCTCCTCCTCCTCCTCCTCCAGGGACTCCACGTAGAAGACGGTGCGGGGCGGCGGCGGCCCCGGCCCGTGGCCGTGCCCCAGCCCGTGTCCCCCGGCCGGCCGGCCGCCGGCGGGCAGCAGCGTCCCGTTGGGCGGGCTGGCGGTGGTGGCGGCCGAGGAGGAGGCGGAGGAGGCGGATTTCTTCCAGAAGACGCTGTTGCCTCTCTCCTGGCTCTTCAGCAGGCGGCTCTGGCTGGGCCCCCAGTGCTCGAAGCTGCTGTCGGGCGGCAGGCAGCCGCCCCCCGCCGGGCCGCCCGCCGGCGAGGGGTGGCTGAACAGTTTCCAGCGGAGACGCAGGATGTGCTTCACGTCGAAGTCTTTCCTGCCGGAGCCGGACATGGTGCCGCGGCGGGCGGGGGACGGGCGCGGACTGAGGCGGGACTCACGGCGGCCAGGCAGGGCCGGGCGGCGGCGGCGGCGGCGGCAGCGCGGGGCGGCCCCGCACCCGGCAGCGGTGGCAGCGGCGGCGGCTTCTCCGGGCAGCGCTGCGCCTGCGGGGCGAGGGGTGGTTGCCGCCAGGAGGAGAGAGATGCGTGCACACACCAGCGCGGAGAGAGAGGGAGGATGGATGGAGTGATGCACAGAGCCGAGAGGAGGTAGAGACACCCCCAGCAAGGGAAGGGAGAAAGAGAGGGGGAGAGATGCCCAGAGCTGACGAGAATTGCACGGTGATCAGTGGGAAAGGGGAGGAGAGAGAGGCAGAAATGAGAGACACCTCTCAGGGGAGACAGGCACTTGCGAGGGAAGAGCGGGTGAGGAAGGCTGCGAAGAGGCGCTAATCTGACAAACGGGGGAGCGAGCGGAGCTACAGCCCGGAGAGGACCGGAGGCGGCAGCAGCCACACTGGGTGGCAGGTGGCCTTTCCTCTGTCTCTTAGAGCTCCGTGACCGAGTGCAGCCAGAGAGGGAAAAGTCACCTGGAAGCCTATCTCCACCTCCTGCCTTCCCATCTCATTTCTCAGGGGAGTCCCATGCCTGCAGTTATCTGGGATGGCAAAGCTGGAGAGCTGTCACAGAGAGAAATCGGGGCTCCTTTATATACAGTGTACGTAGGAGAAAAAAAAAAAAAAAATCACGCCTGTGAGGCTGTCAAGGTCCTCACTGTACAATTTTCCATCTCAGAGCCTCTCACCAAGCAGCCCCCTCCCCTGCATGTGACGCAGATGTGCTCTGGGGCCGTCCGTGTGAAGAGACAGAGGGAAAAAAGAGATGCTTCAATCTTCCTCATGCAAGTAAGTCAACAGGTCACTAACTGTCCCTCATAGCCTACTCCCCCCCTCTCTCCAGTGCAGGTCTACTCACCTTGGTATTTTGGTTCTGGGACCACTATGTAATACTGGGAGCAAAATATAGCAAAACAACAAATGCAGCAGCAAACACATAAGCATGAATCATAGGACTATGAACTTAAGAGACTACATGCAGACTGGATGAGGTTACAGGTTAATGGCTTATTCTGCAGGCTCCATTCATTAGCCTGTTGGCTCAGTGTTGCTGTACCAGGAGAAAACACTGGCTAAAGGGACAGCGTGTCAAACAGAAATAGCACTACACATCTGCTTCTTACCTTTTATATCTGCTCTTAATGCAGACTGACAGTGCTAAACCCAAGGGAGGTTTCTTCAAAACAGAGAGATCTGCTTAGGAACATCTGCCCTCTTGGGAAGGGTGTCATGAAGTATACTGTGCATCTGGGACATAATTACAGAATTAAAAGCTTCATGGAGTAATGTAGGAGAGGGATACAGAGCCAAAACTACACTGCATATCATCACCTGCTACCTCATAAATCCCCGTGCATGAAAAATTGCCAGCAATAAGATGATATACAGAATGCCTGCAATCCACCTGTACCTTAGAAAGTAGTATTTTAGAAGATGATTTGTCCCTAGGAGAATGATGAATAATTTCTTTTCCTCCAGCTACTCTGCATTCACTAGTTTCACCCATGCACTTGTAAGCTATCAAAAGTTTGTTATACTAACTCTTTCTCTGTGAATTCAAGAAGTGAAGTTGAAGAAATTCTTTCCCTCAAGCTGGAATTTTTTAACTCCTCATTCATAAAACCTGATAGCTTGAAAATTCCTCCAGAGAAACACAGAAGTCAAACATTAATTAACAATTTTATTACTGTTTTATTTACTTTATCACTGAGGTATATTACTGTTTTATTTAGTTTATCACTGAAGTAGTGCTCCGGGGTAAAAACCAATATTAGATTTTGTGTTTTAATGCTGATAATGTTCCATATTTAACAGAAGAAATTCAGGACTCAAAGTCCTACTTTCAAGGGAAGAAAAATTGCCACAGTGAATTTTAAATATTGATTTATACCAGAACAGCTGGACTGCAAACTCGCTAGTGTCTCAGTTTTGCTCTCAGTATTCAATGATAAAAAAAGACAAAAACTATTCTAAAGCAAACAGAAGAGACAGTTCATTTTTATCCAGGAACTCACCTAAGCAACTATGTGCTGCTTCAGAGAGCAGTGGGAAGAGAAGAAAAGCCTAAAAGTCTTCATCTAGAATAGGACAGATGAAACTTTCATCATTTCAGAGAATTTAGAAATGCACTTCTAATGCCAATATATGTGAAACCATCTACACTGAATTCTGGTTACCTAATGTCTAGTTCCAAGCTCTAAAAGATGTGGATATATACATATAAAATAGCTTTAATCAATTAATATATGACACATAGTATCCTGTCTGTTCTATATTTAATACCTCTTAACTGATTAGAAAAATTTAGAAATATTCTGATTTAAGGAGAACTACATCATTTCCTTACCATATTATAAATCTTAGATGTTTTAAAATACACATTAATATTTTAGTTGATAATTTGGAGTGAACACTTGATAGGTTAGATTTTCTAGCTTGACTTCTGTTACACAGATAAATATAAATTACAATATATGCTAACAACATTGTTTTTCTACGTAGATTTGGGAGGTCATTCAATGAATATAATATAGTATCACCCAAGAAAGCGATTAAGCTTTTTATCACATTTCCAGTACAAACTGTCAAGGAAAAAAGAATATTTTAGGTTATTTGTCTTTCATACTTTTTTCGGTTATGTCAATAACTGAAATAAATAGTCTTGGATTATTTTTTTAATAGTTAAAATCTCAACTCTTCAATATATTATGTATAGGCTTTGATATGCTTTTTAACATTACTTGGTTCTTTCATATTTTAGTACATAAACATTTTTTGCAAGTGAGAGATGTGTTGATTTGGTAAGTAAAGCTGATTTTTCGTGAAGGAAGATGTGAACATTTCCCTATTATAAAATGAAGTCTAGAAAACTGTCTTGATTATCTTATATCAAGTTTCTCATATCACATTCACCATTATTTTGTCAATGTAAACAAGAGTTACCCCCAGAAAAGCTTCACTGGAGAGGTAGCCATTGTCACTATATATAGTTAATGAATAAATTAGTTTCTTTAGTGTGAAGTAAAAGGACGAAACAGTTTCATTTACTTAGATTTTCAGAGCTTTTTGTCTTCATGTTTCCCTGTGAACACTTTTGACATATGCCAGTGAGGCAAAGAACATATTTTAGATTATTGCATGACAAGATGAGTGCAAAATGTCCTTTGAGTTTTGGTTGGAAATTCCAGTACGTAAAAAGCTTAACTTAATTCTATAGATTGTATAGACTTGCTTCTCCATCCAGGAGAAGAAAAATGGTCCTCTATTGCATTTCTAGGGAGCTTTCTTATAGGAATTGCAATAAAATAATTATTTTATTAGTCAAATATGTCTTTTATCTACTCATACATGGTAGACATAAGCTTACAAACAGAATTGTGAAAATACACGTGTCTCTCAATTGTTGAAGGGAAACATTTTGATGCATAACAGCTTTCCCTTCTTACCTTACACATGCCATGTAACGTAGCCAAGATAATAATAAACATGGGTAATCTGTCACGTGTCTGTGGTTTCACACTGGAATATAGTGTATGGCTTTTTATTTTTGTTTATTAAACAGCTCCTTTCTGAGCTTCCTCACCTGTGGTAGTTTCCCTGGATTATTCATAACCACTCAAATCTTGAATAAGTTTACAGACTTTGCTTGAAAATACTCATGACTTTTTTTTTTTGTTTATTAGTTAGGCAAACAGATGAAAGTGGTTAATCTTTATGTTCCTGTTATGAGTCAGATTCCTGACACTTTTTCTCTGTGTTTTTTGGCCTTCTAATGTTCTTCAAATGAATTAAATTCATATAATCTTGTCCCTAAGGAAGTCTCACGTTAATGTTTTGTAGGAAAAACGGCCCAGGGATATATATTCTTTTAATAAATCCTCCAAGTAGAAAAAAGCTTTTCTAAAGAGAAAGACCTTGAAGTAGGTATCCAAAATGGTCAAGTTTTATTAACCCTCTTTTATCCTTCTTTCTATTGCAAAGCCTTGGCATATTATTTATTTTAGAGTTTCAGGTGTTTTGTGTTAAACTGTTTACATTTCCCTGTACCCTGGGGAGAACTGGTGGATCAGGAATAAAGTTCAGTTGTAGTTGCAGTTATTGATTGCTAAAACAAGCAACAGAGGAACCATCGTGCAAGGTGATTTGCTAACAGTACCCTTGGGGTTATGAATAGTCGTAATCTATGTGAGTCTCCACATTACATTTATGTAGTCGAAAGACATAGAGCAAGTGCGTCTGAAGGTGATGAGCATATGTGTTACTCTGAAATAATAGTTATTAATAAAAGAAGGGAAATAACTCTCAGCAAATTAAAAGGATAAGGGGTCATTTTTTTATTGAATTTTAACCCATCATGTAATTTTAAATCTTGATGAAAAGAAGTAGAAAAAAACCCAAAAGACATCACTGTGCCTTAAATAAGGATGATACTAAAACAAATGGCTTTAAAACAATTCGCACTTGAATGTGTGAATTCTTACATGAATGAATGAACATGTACTTCAACTATAAAGATGCTGGTTTTTTAGGTGGTTTATTATATATTCAAAAGAAAGAATCTGAGGGTGTTAAACAGATGCTGTGAAACACTTCTCTAGAATACTCTAGCTAAAGAGAGTAGTGAAATAAATTGATGGGACTGGACATCCATTAAAAGATCAAAACTTACTAAAGAAAGTGGCAGTGAGCTAAGTGATAAACAAATAAATAATGCATTAGACTTATTCTTTAAACTTTTTTTCTGTACAAAGCCTTTGAACAAGCTTTATGAAATGTAGATATATTCTGAATCAGTTTAGATAAGTAAACTGTGAAACACTGAGAAAGATGGTGGTGGTGGAAAACTAAACTTATTTTATATATATAATGTATACATATAATGCTGAGGCATTGCTGTGAACCAGAAAGGGGAGTTTCAAGATGCTGAGCTGATTTTCCTCCCATAAGAGTATACATTGGCATATTTAAAATATTACTTTAATTAAATATGATTGTTTTCTAATGTGAGAAAGGAATAACAAAACCAGACAAATAGTAAACCAGAACTGATTCACAGAATCATAGAATCACACGGGGTTGGAAGGGATCTCTGGCGATCATCTAGACCCTGCTGGAGCGGGTCTAACTAGAGCAGGTTGCACAGGAACTTGTCCAAGAAGGTTTTGAATGTCTCCAGAGAAGGAGACTCCACCACCAATCTGGGCAGCCTCTTCCAGTGCTCTACCACTCTTACAGGAAAGAAGTTCCTCCTCATGTTTAGGCGGAACTTCTTATACTCAAGTTTGTTCCCATTTCCTCTTGTCCTGTCACTGGACACCACTGAGAAAAGACCAGCCCCGTCCTCCTGACACCCTCCCTTTAAGTATTTTTATGCATTGATCAGATCCCCCCTAAGTCTTCTCTTTTCCAGACTAAAAAGACCCAAGTCCCTCAGCCTTTCCTCATAGGAGAGATTCTCCAGGCCCTTAATCATCTTGATGGCCCTTTGCTGTACCCTCTTTGGCAGTTCCCTGGGCACAGTACTCCAGGGCAGAGTAGAGGGTCAGGATGACCTCCCTCAACCTGCTGGCCACACTCTTCTTGATGTACCCCAGGATGCCATTGGCCTTCTTGGCCACAAGGGCACATTGCTGGCTCACGGTCATCCTGTTGTCCACCAGGACTCCCAAGTCTTTCTCAGAGCTGCTCTCCAACAGGTCAGTCCCCAACCTGTACTGGTGCTTGGTGTTATTTCTCCCCAGGTGCAGCACCCTACACTTGCCCTTGTTAAATTTCATTAGGTTTCTCTCAGCCCATCTCTCCAGCCTGTCCAGGTTTTGCTGGATGGTGGCACAGCCTTCTGGGATTTCAGCCACCTCACCTAGTTTTGTGTCATCAGCAAACTTGCTGAAGGTATATTCCATTCCTTCGTCCAGGTCATTGATGAATATATTCACTTGTCAGCACTTGTGTATGTTTTTTTGTATTGAGTATTCAACCGAGGTTGAACTTTTGAAGGTGAGTTTGCCTTCTGACTAGGTTAAATGATCTTATTTCTCAAAATTAACTGTGAGTTAGCACAGCACAAGATAGATTTCTGTAAGTGTAGTGACATGACCAGCTACATTTATTTCAGGGGGTAACAAAAATTACTTCTGTTTACTGCCTCCTTAGAAATGCTGGATAATGATATATGAATTGCCCCCAGTGGTGATTTGAACAGATACATTTTATTCTGCATTGAAGAAGCCTAGAAGAGCACAGTCAGTTATCTTATATTAGCTTGAGGGGCAGTCACTTCTTAAACCACTTCATTATGAGCACAAGCAGTTGTATAAACACACCCTAAAGCAGTTCTTAAATGGTCAGAGAATTTCACTTAAGGAGAGTAAACGCTACATGATTTGTCATGGATAAAGATTCACAAGTAATATAAGGTTGAGAACATAACATTATGAAGCCAAAGAAATATTTATTCAATTTAGAAAAATAGGCAAATTAAAGAATATTAAGTTTTTTTCAGTTACAAAATCAGTTCCCACGATTTCTCTTGTCTACAATGGTTGTCAGTTCTCTTGAGAAATATATGGTTTTTACCTGCAGTTCCTGAGCTGGCTATGGACTACACTTATTTGAAATATGCGTCTTGCTATCTTTCCTGAATTATGATCAAGAGAAACAGCTGAACTCCATCTCATACAGGTTTGGCAGAGCACATACCTTTGTGATCCTATGCCATACTCCACAGAATACCTTGGACCTTATCATTTGGGAGTTGCTCATTTGTCCCATTTGCTGATTCACATGGAAGATGTTCCTATCTGTTTTAGGTGATAGAATTTCTTATTGAAATCCCTATGTTGTTTTGTTTTGATTTAAATCTAACATTTTTAGCAGTGCTTCTATGAATAATGTCTTATTATTTCTCTTCTCCGTGGAAACTCTAGTGATGCAAAGAAAAAGGGATGTTTTTTCTTAGCTAGATTCAATAATAGTTGCTGTCACTTTTTCTGTGTCTCAAAGACTTCTTAGAACAGGTTTGTTTTTATATTCTTTTCAAAAAATACGCAGTTTCCTGCTGTTCTTTTATTTTATGT
Organism: Scolopax mira; assembly: GCA_004320125.1. Taxonomy (NCBI): domain Eukaryota; kingdom Metazoa; phylum Chordata; class Aves; order Charadriiformes; family Scolopacidae; genus Scolopax; species Scolopax mira. The sequence continues at coordinate 20,756 of BJBW01015444.1, forward strand.
TTGTTTATCAATCTAAAGTAAAAACTTCTGTAAAATATTATACATTAGCAAATCACAGCGATGAAGACACACATAGTTTTCAATATAAAAAAAAGGCATTAAAAATAATCTAGGATTTTACCACTACACATATACTAGTAAATTAAATTATACTTAATTAAATAAAACAGAGCCAATGGAACTGTCACAAAATGATCAGTACAGATAAGGCATTATCCCAATCATTAAAATGGTTTTAGGTTCTACAAACTAGTATCTCACAAATTAGTTTACAAGTTAGCATAAATCAGGAAACATACCAAATAGGCACTTTGGATATAGCCAGTGTTTTAGAGGCATTTAGCCATATGGCGCTAAATTGTGCCATGCCATTTGGCCTGAGTCCTAGAGCCTGAACAGAACAGAGAACAGACACTGGGTAATTTTGTTTACTGTTCTAGACATGACCTTATGATTCTTATATTTCAGTTTATAGGTTCTTTTGAAGTTAAAAAAAAAAAAGAAGAAAACAAAACAAAACAAAACACTATTTTGGGTGGTCTGACCCTTGAAACTTTTTAGTATTTGACAGAAAACTAAAGGACTTTAGACTACTGAAGAACACAGATCAGTTGCGATAGCAGCAGATTTGTAATGTCTCATCTTTGGAGAAGTTATTTGCTGAGTAACTTTCTTTCTCCAGCATCTGAATAAGCAGCAATCTTTATCAATGTCAGGAGACATTGAGATGTAGTAAAGTAAATAGAAGTGAGTCACTGAGTGTGAAGGAAAGAAGTTGGCTGGTTGAGATGAACAATAAGTATGTTTTTATAATGTCCTTCTGTGGGTAGGTTGTTTTAAAAGGAAAGTTTCTTTTTTTATGAATTAGACTTATAATTTTATTTATTGCTTTATTTTAGAGGAAAACTTACTATTCCTATAGGTAAATAAAAGGGTTGGTTGAAGGAGGATGGAGCCGGACTCTTTTCAGTGGTTCCCAATGACAGGACGAGGGGCAATGGGCACAAGCTGGAACAAAGGAAATTCCATTCAAAGATGAGGAAGACTACTTTACAGTGAGGGTGACAGAGCCCTGGAACAGGCTGCCCAGGGAGGTTGTGGAGTCCCCTTCTCTGGAGATTTTCAAGACCTGCCTGGATGCTATGCTGAGTGATGTGCTCTAGGCGTTCGTGCTTTAACAGGGGAGTTGGACTAAATAATCTCTAGAAGGTCCCTTCCAACTCCAACAATTCCATGAATCTGTGATTCCATGAAAATAAGGTCCTATATGCTTCTCCTATCTTTCTTTTTGAAAAGGAGAGGTGGGTCTTTGTTTATCATTATGTGTACATATAGTCTCATTTGTTTACATTCAGTGCCTGACCAAGTTAAGAAATCAGATATTTGAGAATTTATTTTTATTTTAGTCTGCTTGTTCACACTTTTGGTCGAACTGATTGTCTCAGAGAATATACTCTTTCTTTTTTTTCCCTTGAAAAATGTTTTTGATTCAGATGAGATTACTGTAATTGCTTGAACAATTTGAGAAGATAGTTTTCCATCCAAATGCCTTGAGACTTACAGTAGTAAGTTTAACATTACAATTTAAGATCACAGGCTCGTTGAATTTTCCTCTTTTAACTACATAATACAAAAGCAGATAAAAAACTTTTGGGGTTTTGATGTTTTATAGTATTATGTAGTTGGCATGTCACATACTGCTAGTTGTTCTTGTATGCTGAATTGTTTTCCTACTGTTTTTTCTCTGATTTTAACCAGTAACTACAGTGTATTTTTAATCCATTGGAAACAGTTTTTGATACTGGCAGAATATTATAGATTTAAGTGTTATGAGACTGTAACTTCTGACAAGACAAGTATGTTCAACATACTTGTCAACAAGTTGACAATAACTTCATGTTTCAACATAGTCACTTTTTCAAGAAAAGTGTAGATAAAAATTATACTGTAGAATTAGAGAATAGAAATGAACCTAAAAAAATATTAATCCTTTCTCTTCAAAACTAAGTGAACTATAGCAATTTCTGACAGATATTTTTCAGTTTTTAAAAAATGCTTATGGTAGGAAGTCCACATTTTTCCTAATTTATTCCAGTACTTTTTATCAGTTACATAATGTTGAATATAATGTAGGATATTACATTTTTACATAATTTAATATGTAATTTTACATCTGTAAAACCATATAATGTATAATTTGATTTTTTATAATATAAAATGTAATTTTGCAGTTATATAATGTTACATATCATGTAGTCTACAGAAGGTGGAAGCAGGATAAGTAGCCTGGGCGGAACACAGAGAAATTTTCCAAGCAGCCAGGCATCAGGTTAAAGCCCAAATAGGGTTAAATCTGCCTGGGGATATCAAGGGCAACAAGAAAAGTTTTTACAGATACCTCTGTGATAAAAGGAAGATTAGGGAAAATGTGTGTCCTCTCTGGAAGGAAACAGGATATCTGGTCCCACAGAATATGGAGGACCTTTTCTGCCTTTTTTGCCTTGGCCTTCACTGGCAAGTGCTCTAGCCACACCACCCAAGTCACAGAAGGCAAAGGCAAGGACCAGGAGAATGAGGGACCACCCATGGTAGATGAACATCAAGTACAAGACCATCTAAGGAACCTGAAAGTGTACAAGTCCATGGGACCTGATTAAAGGTCATCTGTGGGTCCTGAGCAAACTGGTGGATGAAGTTTACTTTCTATCATATTTGAGAAGTCATGGCAGTCCATTAAAGTTCCCACTGACTGCAAAAAGGGGAAATATAACTCTTCTTTTTAAAAAAGGGAAGAAAGGAAGACCTGGGCAACTACAGGCTGGTCAGTCTCACCTTTGTGCCCGGCAAGGTCATGGAACCTCCTGGAATCTCTGCTAAAACATGTCAAAAATAAAGACGTGATTGGTGACAACCAACATGGCTGCACTAAAAGCAAATTGTGCCTGACAAATTTGGTGGCCTCTTATGGTGGAGTTATAATGTTGGTAGATAGATAAGGTAAGAGCAACTGGCATCATCTACCTGGACTTGTGCAAAGCATTTGACACTATCCCACCTGACATCCTTATGTCAAAACTGGAGAGACATGGATTTAACAGATGGAAACTTTGGATGATAAGGAATTGTTTGGATGCTTGCACTCAAACAATTGTGGTCAATGGATCAATGTCCAAGTGGAAATCAGTGATGAGTGGCACTCCTCAGGGGTCAGTACTGGGACCGCTGGTGTTTAACATCTTTGTCATTGACATGGACAGTGGGATTGGGTTGCATCCTCAGCAAGTTTGCTGATGACACCAAGCTGTGTGGTGCAGTTGACACACTGGAGGGAAGGGATGCTGTCCAGAGGGATCTGGACAGGCTTGAGAGGTGGGCCTCTGCAAACGCCATGAAGTTCAAGGTCCTGAACATGGGTTGTTACAATCCCAAGCACAAATACAAGCTGAGCAGGGAATGGACTGACAGCAATCCACAGGAGTGCACTCATAGCTCAGAAAGCCAGTTGCATCCTGGAACTTTAATAAGAAAAAAAAACATACAAGAAAGAAAAGAAAAGAAAGAAAGAAGAAAAAAATACAAAAGAAGAAAAAAAGAGAAAAGAGGAAAAGAAGAAAAAAAATACAAAAAAGAAAACATTATTTCTGATGATCTAAAGGAGAGGACTGAATCCTAATTGATAGAATCATTCTGGTAACCTTTTGAGTGATTTTGCTATTTGCCCCAAACATTCACATATGCTGTTGGACAATCAGGCTGTAGTTTTTTAAGTAAAGATAAATCTATCTTTTATATTCTTTTAAGCTAAAATTGCATTACTCTCAGTAAACATTCTGTTGGGGTTTTTTTTTGGAAGATAAACAACTTTGGTCTCTCAAGATTATTTGAATTTTAATGTGGTCTCCAATGCTTAGCCCAGTCTGAAAGTGATCTGCAAATTAAATAGTGTACTCTTTTTCTATTATAAAATGAAATGTATTGAACAGTATGGAAGTAAAGATAAATGCATATGTAAACACACCCCACGTTTTTTCTTGTTCTACTGTGAGCAATGAATAACAGCTGAGCTCAGTTTTCTAGCACTCACCTTGAAGCAAATTTTTCTTCACTGTAATTTCCTAGGTCATTTAAGGAAATAGTACCAGGCACTATTTGAAATACCTATTATTTTTAACATACTAATGAGATGAGGTACCCTGTCGAAGGAAATTTATTTGTTATAGCATGATTTATTGGCTGACAATAAACAGCTTTTGATTTTCCATATCTTTGTACTAACATATTTTTCATCAACTGAAGCTAGGCAACTGTGGTCTTTTTCCTCCTTTTTAAAGAAATAATTATGTTTGCCCTTTTCTAATCTTCTGGAAGATCATTTATTCTTTCTGTTCTCAAAGATAATGCTATCATCAGATTTGCTCAGCTATTTTCTAAGTACTCCACAGAAAATTTCATCAAGCTGATGAAATTTCATCTGAATTGACTTACTGAAGTAACTTTCTTTTCCTTAACCTGTGTTGGTGTGATGCCCATTCATGCATAACCTCCTTAATGAAAACTGAAGCAGGAGAGGTGTAAACACTTCATCCTTCACAACTTCAACAGTGTTTGGTGCTCTATATGTAATGATTCAACTCTTTCTTGTCTATCCTTTTTCTTCCGATAAACTGACAGATTATTTTCCATTCCTAGTTAATTATTTCCCATGCCTTGACTGTCTTGGCTACTGTTAATTTATTGAAGCAAGAGAATAGTTACTAGCTCAGTAGTCAAATGGAGAAAGACTTCTTACAGTTAGCCATTTTAATGACAGATTATTCTTGAAGATAACTTATGACAGATGTGTAAAAAAGAACCAATAGTAAAATAGCATTTAAGCACTGTAGAGAATCAAAAGTAAAAATCTCTTTCATCCAGGAGTATAATTGAACCCTCTGACTTTTCCCTAAGGTGCCTCTTCCATACCATTGTTCAGCTATGCAACCCAGGTTACAATTTTTTCTGATTGTGTCTGAACTAGTCACTATGAGTTTTCTTTGTAATCAGTGGAAAGAAGACAGCATCTCCAAAGCGTGGTTCATGACACCTATCTCAAACATCTGTCAAGGGTGATATGAAGCAATCTCTGTAAGTTGTTACTGTTAACTGCAATAGAAGACTGAGGTGAGGAGCTGTTATTTAATATCTACAATGTATGTCAGAGTTAAAGGAAATTAATTGTATCCAAAGTTTTAATTTGATGATTTTTACTGTTTTTTAAAATTTCATTTCATTGAAAGCCAATGCTTTTGTTCAGCTATACATAGAAGGTAATTGTTGACAAGAAATAGCATACAGTTCTAATCCATTGTACTTGCTCTTAGAAGTCTGAAAACAAATGTTGTTACCTAACCACAACTGCCATCTTTAATAAAATCAATCATGGTTTGTTTGTGTGTTTTGGAGTTTGGTTTGTTTGTTCTTTTTGCAATTATTTCAGATCAACACAAAAAGTGAAAAATGGTATTGTTTTCTTAGAGCGGCAATTCTTAATTCTGATCAAGACTTTTCTGGAAATGCCATTTTTGAATTTACATTCCTCTACTCTTTTGATAACTATGAAAGTAACTCAATTATTTTGCTCATATTGGTTCATCATTCATTTTGATGCTAAACATTAGTCTCTGATGATGTTAAAGAGATGTATTACTTCAGGTAATATTCTGAGTTTAAGTTTACAGCATGTAAAATATGAATAAAATTTGGAGAAAAGGCATTTGAAGTTATATTGTGGCAGCTCATGACTCATTTCTTTATCCTGGAAGTCAGGGTGCTCTTTTCATCTTTTTCTTAACATTATTTTTACCGCTGCTTTGTTTTCAAATAAATATATGACCTGCAATCACAATTTAATGAATGACACAGAGACAAAAAAGGGTAAATTTTGCTGGCAAAGAAATTACTATTTTATCTACTCGGAGTGACACTCTCCTCTTAAACCAGTTGAGCGTAGGAATTTATGTGCAGAAGTGGAAGATGGTAAAGAGGTTAACGTGCAGATTGTGCCTATGCTATCTGTATGTATTTTCACAAATATATGAATGTCAATATGTAATGCTGACATACGTGAATGTAGAAAGGGACAGTGAAAGAAAACTAACCACATTCAGATACCCTGATAATTTTAACAGTATTGTGGCTGACATCAAGTATACTGTAGACATTCTTAGCAATTTAAAGAATAATTTAAAAAACCCAAAAGATTTTTTGACTTTCACAAGTATAAAAAACTGCAGCAAGCACATGTTATTCTTTCAAAAAATGCTATTGAGTGATATTAAAACAAATTTGTTTGTTTTTTCTTCGTAATGTAGTAGCAAATATGTTTATGAAATGTTTAATGAGGTATAAAACCATAGTTCAAACAAAATTATACTAGTACAATTTAATTTTCATATTATTTAGGATACATCTGAAGAAACTGTAGAGTTAAAAAAAATAGAAGCTTACTCAAACTTGTTCCAATTTAAAATCACCATGACACTAACCTATAATCAAGAACTTAAAGCTCTTTTAAACTTGTTGTTGTTTCAGCTAAAATCACAGCAACCGGACCAACAGATCGCCCTCCCCCCCTCCCCTCCCAAAAGAGAGGAGAGGAAGAGATAAGGAGATACAGATGTTTAGAATTAACTAAAATACTTTAATGAAGAATTAATATTAAAGTATAAAAGAAGATAACAATGAAAACCGTATCAAGCCCGAGGACGACAGTCCTATCACCGGCAGGCACTGGGGAAGTCCCTGACTGGACTCAGTGATCGATGGGAACTGAATTCCAGCCCTGGAGTCAGGAACATACAGATTTGGAACACACAGATAAACAGACTGGGTCCTCTGTGGACATTGTCCATTTAAGAAAGAGCCTTTGATCCCTCAGCTTTTATACTGAGCATGGTGCAGATGGAATGGAATACCCCAGTTGGTCAGGTTTGGGTCACCTGTCCTGTCCGTTCCTCCCCACAGGTGTGACCCCTCTACGCTTTTCCGTTTCTGACCCTCTAAGGGGCAAACAATGAAAATTGTCTGATCTTGGTTGTTATAGCAATAAGTATAAGAAAGGGCCTCTCTGCATACCATTCCTTGGCATGTAGCATAAACATTGGCCTTATTATCCTGAGAACGAGCAGTTTTCTGCGCAATATGCCATTAATTTCAGAGAGTTAGAGGAGGCCTAACTAAAATGTAATATTACAGAACACAAAATTGGTTCGGTTTTACCTCAAACCGCGACAAAACTTAAATCATATGACAGTAATGCCTCAAACAATGAGGCACTTGAAGGCACGGACTCTGCTAAGTGGTGAAGCAAAGACATTTGTTGTTTTACATTTCCAGCATATATAGTTTCTGTCTTTGATCAAGCATTGTGCTCTTTACACAGATGGGTTACAAGTGGATGTCCATACACTGTTGTGAGCAATACAATCGGCTACATCTAAATGTTTATCCCGCCTAGCTAACAAAAACATTACTATTTTGGTTTTATACCACACACACATCAACATATAAGGACATTGTTTTGCTGATCTCAAGGCCTCCGTCCCATCAACACAAGAACACCTGCTGAGCTCTTGCATGTATTTGTTTTAAATCTGTCTTCACAAATTTTTAAAATCTTGATTTCTTAACATTGATATAATTTCTAATTTTTAGGGAGAAAAAACTCCTTTTGCAAAACAACAACAACAAAAAAGAAACTATTCCTTTAGAGTCAAATATAATTTTTTGATTTGCAAATATTTATTTTAGTACTTTTAAAGATAGCTGCCCGCTGATATTCCCAAGAAACCACTGGAGAATTAATAAACTACAGGTGTTCTGACTCACAAACACCTGACATTTTATCATAAATTAGATCTCTTTGTTAAGTAGGCTGTATGTCACTGTTTAATAAACTGGTTCATATACCTTTTAATATTTATTTAGTAAATTGTGCATCAAAATTTGAATTTTAGATAAACTTGCTGTATGAAATGTCCTCTGCTGTGTGAAATTTGAAATATTCCATGTTCCATGTTTTGATAAATTTTCTTTCTTTACTGAATATACTAAAGTGCTGTGGGACCAAATTCTTCATTGTGCTTCATAATATTACAAATGGAGGATAAATCTATAAAAGTTGAGATGGGAACTTTCATTTTGTTAAATCCATGTTTAATTTTTTATAAACTAGAAAAGCAATTATCATTAATGGAGCATAATTCTATTGCTTTCTTCTGAAAGTTTACATTCTTCCTTCTCTGCATTCATGTTGTCCCCTAAATTTAATGTCTTCTGTGGAGCTGGATGTAGGGTTCTAAAGTAAATGAGGTGAAAATGTTTTAGATTAATAAAAAATTATTACACAAACTTTTTATACAGAAAGTATATGATATAAAGAAGGAGGGAGAGAAGGTATGCAGAATATTTTTAGGCTTGTTGAAGTTTACTTGATAATAAAGATGAAGGTAATAAATATCTTCTTGAAGCAATAGATTCTACAGCAGGTGTTACACTTGATTCTCAGCTCAATAAATTGCATTTTTTTTCAGCTTATTCTGTATTATTTTCAACATTGGCATTGAATACTGAAAGTTCTCAGTGTAGATCATAAAAAAGAAATTTAATGAATATTTTTAACAGAATTTTCTCTATTCTTACTACAGTGTCCTTTATGTATTTATGTTTTATAGCCTTTTTCCTGATACCATTTAAGAGAGTTGTGGTCCAGAGTTCTATATGTCTATGCATGCATTGTCAAACATTACAGTGACTAAGTGCTATTTAAGCACAATACATTCAAGATAGCATTCTTCCTCAGGCACTAGAAATGAATTGTTTATAGTAGTTTAATCTATTCTTTTGCCTGTTTCACATCTCCATCTGTTTGGAAGCCAAAGAAAGCAGCATTCTGATACTGTTAGATGCACAAATTATTGATTGTGCTTGGAGAAAACCTAAACCATGAATCATTGTAATTTTTTAAAATAATTTTAGAGAAGTCTTGCTTTGACCTCTCTGGGTCAATAAACATTGATATCACTTTTCCAGTAAATTTCTTTTTCCTATTTAGAATTACATCACCAGCTTAAAAAAATGGAATCTGAGATGCATGGCAAAGTTTGTGTCAAAATATTATACTTGTTAGAAGTGATAGGCAGGTGTGGATGCTGTCAGGAACAAAACCTGACCTGGAGATACAACTGATTTGCCTGGCCCGGTGTGCTCCTGTTAGCCAGGGAGAGAACTGTGCCTGCAGGATTCACTCCTGTGTTATGCTCAGAGCAACAGGCTCTGTCTACTGCAGCCGGTACACCCAGGCAGCCAGAATTTCAACATGAGCATACCTTATTACTCCTCTTTCTGTATCTTGAATCTCACTTTTGACATTCTTGCACCTCCTTTTCTATGCCCCAATATCCTCCTAGCTGTCTTCAATTAATATTTCCCTGTTGGTCCCAATTTTGTTACAACCTTATCCAAATTGGGTATTTCTGTTACTATTTACTTCAGCCTTGTAGGTTATTGCTGACATGGTTACATTGACACTGCTGGCCTGCAAGATGAAGGCCCGATCATAACCTACCATCATGAAAATCCCCAATACTCCCTCCAGTTACCCATGAATTTCAGTCATTTCTCAGATAGTTCTTCATTAACCACCTGTGAACCCCTTCCAGCACTTCATGGTGCTGTCTCTAATTTATGTCAGCTGTTGCCTATTACAGTCAGCAGTTTCCTGTGTCATGTCATATCCTGCTCAGTTAATATAATCTTGGGGCAAGGTCTAGCCAGCTGCCTAGTCATGGTCTTGCAGCCCTAACAAGATTCCACCTTTTATGTGACTTCATAGTTCTTTAGAGCCAATCTTCATGCCTATGAACACTTCTTTTAAGTACAGACTTTATTGTACTTTTAACACAGATAATTACATGAACCAACATGCCAATGATAAAAGGTTGATTATAGCAGAAATAGTGGTAAATATCCATCACTTTTGTACCCCTCTTCCTAGTATATCAGTAGTCAGCTAGCTTTTCCAGTAATACCACTAATAGTATTTGACATTTGAGAGACTTCAAATAACTATAATAACCTTCGGGGTTTGATTCTAAATATCTAAAGGCTAGATGTCTAGAGGACGGGGCCAGACTCTTTTCGGCAGGGCCCAACAACAGAACAAGGGGCAAAGGGCACAAACTGGAAGAGAGGAAATTCCATCTCAACAGGAGGAAAAACTTCTTTGCTTTGAGGGTGACGGAACACTGGAACAGGCTGCCCAGAGAAGTTGAGGTTCAAAACCTACCTAGATGTAGTCCTGTTCAATCTGCTTTAGGTGAACCTGCTGTAGCAGGAGGGTTGGACTAGATGATCTCCAAAAGTCCCTTCCAACCCCTACTGCTTTGTGATTCCTTTTCCAAATGCTCTAGCCCTTAATAACAAAAAAAACCTTGTTGTCGTATCTAGTGCATCATTGTTATGTTATATTATAAAAACATACTTTAAAATCTCTTTTAGTAGAAAAAAAATAGACTTCTACATTTCATTTAAATGATCTTTATAAAGTTAAATTGAGTAAGAAAAAAATGTTAGTTACAAAGTTGTGTCTGACAATTTTGCAGTCCATTATATTTGTTTTTTTTGTGCGAAGATTTGTCATCAAATAGGAGAATGAAATATTTTAACTAAATAAAAAAAAAGTCTACATTTGTGAACACTACATACAGAATAAAAGATTTTGTTATGATAAAATGTTAATGAGAGCAAGTGGTGGTTTAAAGCGTTAATTAAAAAGTGCACTCAAAGTCAATTCCAGTTTCAGAGCTATTGATTATTCCTTCTGTGCTCTACATTTTAACTATACAGAAAATTACCTCAAATTGCTGGAGTTTTACTTTGAGAACTTAAAATTAGCATCTCTGTTTTAGCCACATATTACATTTTATCATTTATTTCTGAAAGAAAGCATAGCTGAAACATACATGATAATTTAATTATTATAGATATGTACATTAAACTCCACAATATATTTGTATGTTTTAAAAGTGTGGAATTAGCACATCAGTAGATCTGTGTTTCTGTACACATATTGTCTAGAACTTGATCATGCTGTGAATGTGCCTTAGTTAACAGCCTTTGGGCTTGCTGCTCACGTATAGAGTAAACATGCTCTCTAGTTGCAGTGTACTGTCTTCAGGTCCCTTTTCAAATGTAATTTAGGTTTTAAGACAGATTGTTAAGGATAGTACTGTGGCCAGAAGAATGAATTTTGTAGGAACATATGATAAAGTACTGTCACACAAGGAGTAAGTTAGGTCTAGACTGCACAGAGTAAAATTTGCATGCACTTAAATATTACATGTGATTTTGAAAGCGAAATACTGTGGCTTACATTATAGCCAATGGTAAGATTGGGCACCATCCAGCTGCCTTGACATTCAAAGAGATATGACAGTTATGACACAGTCCCCATGCCCTTCCTAAGTGACAGCTGCTTAAGAAACCAAAAGGTGCCTGTCTATTTTATTTTATATTTAACATATTTTATTAGCTATTGGCTTTCTTGTTAGGATTTTTTTATGTACTATTTTAGGTTATTCTTGCTATAGTGTATTCAAGTCTTGTAGGGGTCCCTGATTTGCCTGTGTACTCTGTTTGTGTGTTTACACAATATAAATTCTTAAATGTGCTCTCATAACTGAACTAAGTGTAATCTATGGACAGATAGAAATGTGATGTCTGAGTCCTTTATGCACTTGAAAGTTGAATTGCACTGTAGTCACTATGTTCCCTTGCCAGTACTTCTTTATTTGTGATTTAACTAATCCGTTAATAGGTGCAAGAAAGAATACCTAGCCAAACAAGTCAGATAAACTTACTTTAATATTCAATGAAGCTAATGTGCACCATAAATTGCTGAAGCAAAGCCTAACATCCTTAGACTGCCATGTCGTATTATTCCTCCTCGACAGAAATCTAGCTGGGTGGATAGAAATCTAACTTGTTAATGTACTCTGTAGAGTATCCTGTATGGACTCGTTTTGGCCAAGGGAAACTGAGAAGTAAAAGCCCTACAAGTTTGAAAGCCAACGATGTTATAGAAATAATAATATTTCTATATATGATGAGAATAAGATGGAGAATGGCTAAGAAGTAAAACTTAAAACAAAAACGAAAAACCCAAACTGACAGTTCATTCAACATTTGGCAATGGTTTTGTTTCTTCTGTTATTCTAAAAGTTCTTTTTGATCTTCATGGACTTTTAGGAATGGTACCCAGAAAAACATGGGAAGAAACTAGAAGAAAAGAACAGACTTGAGAAGAAAGCTTTTCACAAAATGTATGTCTTCTTTTAGAGTTGGTCATGAGTTCACTGAAGAGGATTTATAGAATGCTGTTCCTTCCTGCTATGTTAATTTAATTTAAAGGGTATGGTTTAACCTGCAAAAATGTCTAGACAGAAGGTTTCAGAAGTGTTTTTCAGGATTTTTTAATTAAAAACACAGGGTAATCATTTGCAATATGTTAGCCTGGCATTTACTAAGATGACCTTGAATCATAAAATGCAACTGATTCTATTTTGTTTTTCTTTTTTGAAGATTTACTCTGCCAGTATACAAATTTAAATTAATAATACAATATATATAATAATATAATTAATATATTTTTCTGTCATAGAAATGTTTTTCATTATGACCATCAAAGATAATTTATTGGGAGTTGCATGGTCCAAAGAAGAATTCAGCCTTCTACATTCTCAAAGAATTTAAATCCCTTTAAAGAATCTAAATCCAGAAAAGTCATATTTGTTGGATCTCTCTTCTCTCTTTTGCCAAACTGCTTGGGTAGATTAGGAATTATTTTTGCATGATTGCTTCTTTCATTATTTTTTTTTTTCATTTGCTTGCTTTTACAGAAGCAAATAAGGCTTCAAAACACATCAAGCTAATTTAGTGACATAGTTACGTTATGTTAAAAGCAAAATCTTTTCTATAGTATTTTCAAAATTTGTTGTTTTACATAATTCAGATATGATTTATTTATGAACAGCTCATTTTGAAACAAAAAAATACTATTCACAAAGTATTTCTATAATATACATGTTCCTAGTATGACTAACATACTCCATTATTAGACAGAAAGAGTGTAAATATCTCAAACTAATATGGGATTAGATTCAGAAAATAATTTAGGCATTGCAGCATATTATTGCAGTACTTCATTTTTAAGTTTAATTTTCATAGAATAGTTTTGGTTGGAAGAGACCCTTAATAGTCATCTACTTCAACCCCTCAGCAATGAGCAAGGACATCTTCAACTAGATTGGGTTGCTCAGAGCCCTTTCCAACTTGACCTTGAATGTTTCCAGGGATGGAGCATCTATCACATTTCTGGACATCTTCTTCCAGTATGTCACCACCTTCAAAAATTTCTTCCTTATATCATGTCTAAATCTACCCTATTTTAGTTTAAAATCATTACCCCTTGTCCTATGTAATAGGCCCTGCTAAAAAGTTTGTCCCTATCTTTCCTGTATGCTCCCTCTTAAGTACTGAGAGGCTACAGTAAGGTATCCCCTGAGCCTTCTCTTCTCCAGGCTGAACAACCCTAACTCTTTCAGCCTGTCTTCTCGGAGAGGTTCTTCCCCTCCCTGATCATCTTTGTTGCCTTCCTCTGGACTTATTTCAACAGGTCCACGTCCTTCTTAAGTTGGGGGCCACAGAGCTGGATGCAGTACTGCAGGAGGGATATTACTGGTGCACAGTGGAGGGCCAGAATCAGCTTCCTCAACCTGCTGGCCACACTTCTTTTGATGCAGCCCAGGATACAGTTGTCCTTCTGGGCTGTGATAGCACACTGTTGGCTTATGTGCGACTTTTCTCCCACCAGTACCCAGAAGCCTTTCTCAGCTGGGCTGCTCTCAATCCCTTCATCCCCCAAGCTGTATTGACACTGAGGATTGCCTTGACCAAGGTGCAGGACCCTGCACTTGGCCTGGTTGAACTTCATTAAGTTTACATGGTCTCAGCTCTCAAGCCTCTCCAGGTCCATCTGGATGGCATCCCTCCTCTCAGGCATGTCAATGGCACCACACAGCCTGGTGTCATCAGGTGTGTTCATTGTAGACTGAAATCCCCATCATTTTTGTTAGGCTATTAGCTTCCTAAACAAAGTCTATATTTGAGACTGACTAGACAACTAGAGTGGTGAATGATGAGCCGATAGTTAGCCAACAATGAGAAGTATCTATTCAGTGCATACCAGTCTCCAGGGAGGCTGTTTTCTGCTCTCATGATTAACAGTCTTTCTTCTTAAGATACAGAGCACAGCAAGAAGAGTTTGCTTCCCTTTCACACAGCAGAATATTAGGATATAGTAGAAGGAGATTGAGATTCCTTTATCTTGAAGATTTAAACATACTTTTTTCTGATTTTTTTGCATATACCCTATCCTCCAGGCAATAGGTTATTGTGTAATAAAGGTGCAGCTTGAAGATCAGATTTAAAGTATTTGTTTGCCACGGTAGAAAGAGAAAAGCCTGAATGAATGAGAAAAGCTACCAATGAAGAAGATTTTGTTTATCTACATATCTATTAATCCTGTCCTTTGCAGTGTTTTAACTTGTTCAGTATAAGCCAAAGGGTTATTAAGATGTGGTTGTCTGCCTACCCATGAAAACTTCTTTAGAAATTAGCCATGTCTGCTTCTCTGCAATCCAGGTATCAATGCAGTTTTAAATAAAAGATCACATCTTCGATACAAATTCATCTTATTCATCCATGTGAGGTGATTTGCTCTTGTTTATTTAGGTATGTGCCATAGCTTCTACAATCCCTTCAATTTTAGGCTAATCTTCTGCAGAGCCCTTTCCAGACAGGATTCTGCTTTGAGAAATTATTTTTTTGGTTTAGTTCAATAGACTATATAAAATTAAATAATTAGAAAATATTTAGCATTTAATAAGCAGATTGGGACTGTAACTTTTTAATTGAGAGGTTTATAAAATATAATTTTGGCATATATTGATATATAAAGAGAGAACAAGAAGAATAGGACTTTCCTCTAAGCTTAAAATTCTGCTTGGCTTCCATTTGGATGTAATATGTTCTTTATTTCATCTATTTTTATTCTCTAGTTTGTCCTCAACCTCTCCTGTAAATTACTAGTAAATTGTTCTTGCAACTGTTATAAGTTTTCTGTTAAAATCAATCAACATATTTTAAGTAATTTTTTTTAACTGAGTAACGTAATTGGAGTGTCTACTTGAACTATTTCTAACTTTTAAAATCAGAATAGTCTGATAATTTCTTTAGCTATGTCTAAATAGTAACAGCAAAGACATTATGAGTCAACATGTCATTTATCTAATGCATCTGGATGTAAGATGTACCCTGTCAAAGTGTGTACATGACCCTGACAAATTTAAGATTCTTGAATTTTTATTTGCTTTGAAGAAATTGGTAATATAGGAATGGGATATTATTATTTTAATCATTATTTATCCAAATAGTGGATGAAGTTCATTTAAGATAAAGCACTAGTTGTTGGATGATATTTTACACTTTATTTATGTAATGCAAATAATTAAACCTACCTGTTTAAAATGTTTAAGCTTTAAGTTCCTTGTTCAGTGGTAATGAAATTACAAAGTTACCTGTTTCTCGATCACTGAAAATATATTTTTTTTCTAATTTTGAATGCTACTGATATCTGTTATTGAAGTAATTTTTATATTCATTCCAACTTATGAAACAGAATATTGATTACCTGTGTTAGATGGAAGTTATTAACTTGTGAAATTATTAACCTCTGACATGAATGAGAAGTAAATGTGAATGCTTTATCTCTAAGGGCACTGTAAGTTCACTTGTTGAACTTAATACCTCATTACCTAAGGAACATTGGTCTAGTTATTCTTGACAAGAACTATATATAAATATAGTTCTTGTCTATACAACATGAAACACGACAAAATTAATACTTAGCATAAATCATTGCTATATTGGAATAATACTATGGAATAACTCAACCCTCTATCCCTACAATAATTCACATTCAGTGAAACAATGTAGTGTTCAAAAATAATAGGACTTCTAAATTACAAAGGATTGAAAGAAAACAGGAGCTTAGATAATGATGTTTGCTGAGTGTCTTGCTCACATAATTACAATGCAGCGATAGTTTATCATAAGATTAATAAAATATGACAACTACTTTTTTTGTGTGTGTGTGTGACTGCTGGTTCTGAAAATGCCATACATTAATTGGATTTTATACTGTGTTGTACTTAATAGTGTACTTGTAACAGCAACATTTGTGTATTATGATTAATCCTTGATAAATGAATGTCCACGTCTGATTATAGTTAGATCACTTCAATTGAGTAGATACATTGTCTATACATTATAATGGCAGAAGTAAGACTCTTGTTGTGTTCTCACCCATTCACATTTTATGACACTGAACATAATTTAATCATGTTTCTCAAACTCCACTATGGGAATTAGCTACTCTAGCTAGATGTTTTGCTGGCATACAGATTTGATTATTCCAAGTTGTTACACAGGTCCCTCCACCCAGGCTGGAAAGTGCTGATGCTTTACAGAGGCCTTTTCAAAATAATAATAGCTGCATGAGTACCTGATTGATAGACCCAACCTGTAGCAAATGCTACCCCTGAAATGCAATTACAGGCAAGACCCAATAGATAACTTTGCAGTCCTAATTTGGGTGTGGGAAATTTGGCGTTGTCCAAGCCCAAAATTTGGATTTGGAATTTAATGTCAAAATAAATATATAAAGCCCATCCTTTTTTTTTTTTTTTTTTCTTTAAAAATCACTAGTATCACTGTGCTTTGTTTATGTGCATGCTCATAGGGAGTCTTATTTTGATCTGTTTGCATGACCAAGATCTTGAGCCTTGATGCTGCTCACTGAATCTAGTCACTCTGCCAACATCTTCTGAACGGCTTATAGAAATCTCAAAACACAATGAACAAACTTTATCACCAAATTTGCCCCTCATAAATTGAGAGAGTAATAATAATCACTCTCTCAAAAAAAAATATTATCAATAGAAAATCAGTTATTTATTCTGCAACAATAGAGCAGTAGTTGAAAAGCTGAGAGAAACTGAAAATTTAGTATTGATTTATCCCTCCTATTTCCGAGGTGCCAAATGCATATCATCCAGTTTTTAGAAGAAACAGGAGTTATTTTCACACTTGTGGTATCTCTTCTGACACATCAAATATTGTTTATTCTTATTACATAACAGCACCTCTTCAAATGGAGCAACCGAAAGAATTTATCTGCTCCAACCTAACATCTGTTAGTATAATATCTAAGGCTTTTTCCTGGGAAGTCCAGGATATTTATTTTACCCTCTTAGTTTAAGATGTGGATTAAATTAAGGTCTTTGACTGCCTGGACCAGTCTTCTGACTGTAAGGAAATCCTGTAAAATAAAAACAAGACACTGGTTTGTCTCCCAGACATTTTTTAAAATTAAAAAAGTCACAAGAGTTGCCAATGCTTGCAAAGCTTGGAAAGAATTATACATTTTAATAATGTATGTAGGACCTTATATACTGGTCTACAAGTGGATTCCCCAAGAGCTCACACCAAAGTTCTTCTAGGGAAATTCAGAGCTAGAGAGGCACATAGTGAGTTTAAATGATTTATTCACTGTACTTGTGAATCATAAAGTCTGTACTTACTCAAAAAGCAAGATTCACTACATGTGAGTTCAATATGCTTCCTTATAGCAATTTGTGTCTTGCAACAGACAGAGTGTATCCTCAGCAAGTTTGCTGATGATACCAAACTAGGAGGGGTGGCTGACACCCCAGAGGGCCATGCTGCCATCCAGTGAGACCTGGA
>BJBW01015445.1:2284-12954 GCA_004320125.1 Scolopax mira
TGGAAAAATCCAACAATTCAAGTTTTCAGGCACTGTAGGCTAAAGTACTTTGGTGCAGATCCACCTGTTAGCAAAACATCAGCCTCCCCACCTTAAATTTCAGGTTGGACTTCGCATGCCATACACAAGCCTTAAAGCACGAGATGTTTTAAATAAATAACCTCTTGTTGTTTGTGTATACAGTGCTCCTTTGCTGAGATCTGGTTTCGTACTTACTGGGCAGATTAAAAAGCAAGAAACAAAAATAGCTCCTTAACAATAAACAGTAGAAGGTAAAAAACTCACCTTATTTGTCCCCAAACTTGCAAGACCATGTAAAACCACATACTTTTATGTCTAGAGGTCAGTCAAGGGCAGCAGGGGTAGGTGTGGGGAATATATGGCACTTCACAAGGCAACATACCAGAATTAACTATAACCTGGGAAGTTTATCCTATTTGGAGGAAAAAAAAAACTAAGACATGCTCTTTGCAACAAAGATTAATCTAAACATAAGGAGAAGAAAAAAAAGAAATACTGATTTATGGGGTTTTATGGTAGTGCTTAATAATAATAGATGCTAATAACCATCCCCTCTCCTCGAGGCAGTAGCTTTTTGGATGGAACCAGTGGCTTAGTTATTTTCAGTCAGCATCAGCATAATACTTGAAAAATGAAATGAAGGTGAGAGACCGAAGGGGCACGTTGGCTGTGCTGCTGCTACGTGTTGCTGTGGTGTGATCCTGTGGTCAGCAGGTGGCAGAGAGAGCTGAAATCACATGAAATCTGCTCAAAACAGACTGGGTGAACCCAGGCCAGTAGCCCAATCTCAAACTGCTTGCCCAGGCTCCCCTGGGCTGGTTGTCTTTAGTGATGGCAAGTTGTGCGTCTGGGTGCAAGAACAAATCCAGAGCTTCTGATACGCTGTGTTTGTGGTATTTAAAAAATATCCAAATGAATTCTAAAAGGGCTAGTGACAAAGTCTGCTGTGCTGAAGGTGAAAACTTGGAGTGCAGGCTTTTAGTATATGTCTGCAGATGTATGTCTGTGTGTATATATACATACATACACAAGAAAAATAAAATAGGCTACAGATTAGTTTGGGAATCTCAATTGCTTTTGCTCACCAGTTCTCACCTGTACTTCACAAAAAGACTGGCCAGAACTGCAGTGTTCCCACCTGCATTTTAACAAGGCAGCATCTCTCAAAAGCAACAGGCTGGTTTGGGGGAGAAAAAAGTGCCTGATAATTTCAAGCCCTGTGAGCTCTGTGGGGTACATGTAGAGGTGGGAGCTATGCTGTGCTTGGGACTGAAAGGCCTTCAACTTCAGGGGAACCTGTGGTTTTTACTCTTGAAATGCAAGCCCAAAAACCAATGCCTGCACTCTGCGTGTGAAGCTCATGTCAGCCCCAGGGAAAGATTGTGGAAGTGGATTGAGGGATGTGTGGTCTGTTTCTTGAGAATAATCAGTGCAAAGGACACTGGGGCCTCCAAACACAACGCACTGGACACATTTGACATCTTTGCCTAAATCTTGCAGTGGAGAGAGTGATTTTATTTTCAGTTTGCCAGCAGATGGAGCAGACTGGATAGCAGGATACATACTCTCTTTCTACAGTCACTGAAATAAAATTACTTATTTTCTCTCTATTATTTTCTCTTCCCATATTTATGGTTCCCCTTCTGTTCTTATTTTGGCCTTTGCTTTTTGTTTGGGTTGTTTGATGTTGACTAAGAATGGTAAGTTCTCCTTTAACTGTCTCATGCTACAAAAAAAAAAAAATAAATCCCAACCAACATTATTGTTTCTTTGAAGCTCGTTTTGACTGATGGATAATTACTACCACTCTAGTAAGAAATAGCTGCTTTTTTGTTTTGCAGAACCTTGCCCTTTGATATACTGATTTTCACAGCCTGAGTGTTAGCACAATATTGCAATGCCTTTTAAAAGTATCTTTTTATAGAATGAACTGCGAGGAACAAGCAGTGTGTGCTTGTGTGGGGTGGTGTGAAAAAAAAAAACAACACCAAAACAACAAACACAACAAAACCACCAAAAAAACCCAACCCACACAAAACCAGGGAACCACTATTTGTCAGTAAACCTTCCTATTGCGAGCAGAATGGGTGCCCTCTGCAGGTCACTGTTCTGGGATGAGATTTTGGGATGTGTGCCCCCTTTTCTTGCTGTGTGGAGGCCGTAGCAGGCTGGAGCAGTGCTGTGTGGTGTGTTTTAAAGAGGGTATCACAGTCCTGGCTGCAAACCAGGTGAGCAAATGGCCCCCAGATGTGAGTGCACCGAGCAGCTGGTTTGCCTCCAAATCCGAATTTTCCCTAAAGCGTGTGTGTGAAGGCGGCGGGGGTGTGTTAGAGTAAATATTTTCCTGGTGGTTTGACGATTTTGCGTTGTTTTTTTAAAATCTTTAATGTCAAGAAGGTAACTGTAAGGCTGTACTCTGCCATACCCTGCCACTTGAACTTGTGGAGAATGAACAGGCAGAAGGGATAGAGTCTAAACATTACTTGAGGAGGCATCTTGCTGGCATCTAAGAGATTGTTGTCTATTCCACCTTTTGTCTTTTTCTCTTCAGCCATCAGGTGATGGTGCTCGAGTACTCTGAGTACACTGTGTCAAGAGGGAGCTGGATGCCTCTCTTTGCTTTTTCTCCTGGCTTTGCAGCACGCAGCTCTGCTCAGTCCAGAGGGAGGGGATGCTGGTGAGCTCTCAACAGGGCAGCAAGGCTGGGGAGCAGCAGAGTAGGTGGGGACCAGCCCAAACTTCAGCTGCCTGCCTCTTCTGGAGAGAGGGACACTGGCAAACTTGCTGGCAGCAGCTAAGCAGAAAGGTGTGAAAGGAATCTAACTGCAACTTAAATCTGAATGTATTTATTTTCTCTTTTTTCTCTCCCATCTCTGCAGTGACCATCTCTTAGCTGAGCACAACGCTCCATCTCATCCCAAAATGCTTTTCTGGCACAGCCAGCCTGAACACTACCACCACCACCAGTATCCCACCAGTAACAGCAGCTACCTGCGGTAAGAAAAGGGGGGGTGGGTGGGATTTTAAAAGTAACGCAGACTCATAAATTTATGCCTTGGTGTTTCACGTCTGCTGTGATTATCTGCTGGAGCTCAGCTGACCTGCAGGATCAGGACCATGGGCTGCTTGTCCCGGGCACGTTGGCTAAAGGCCTCACCTTGAAAATTCTGATGCAATATAGAGCTAATTGCATCAGCACATTCCTGTGAGCTGCAGACTTCATTTACCTCTTCGTGACTAAAATACTATTTGTGTACAGTATTCAAATTTTTCTTATAATTAAAAATGATTATGTTTTGACAAGTGCTGAGCTTGTAGATCCCGGATTATCTTTGACATTAATGGAGTTGGAATTTATAGCGTGGTTTGCTCTCTGTATTAAACTTTCGCTTACTATTTTTTGGGTAAATACAGTGTATGTAAACAGTGTTTAATCACTTACTTTGATATGGCTTTTTGGATGTTGGTAGTCTCGCACCTACTGCTGTCTCACAGCACTACTTCTGCTCTTGTAGAATTGTTGAGTAGCGTGTTGCTACTAGAAATTATGTTACATTTTAAGGGTTTAAAAAAAAAAAAAGCAAAGGAATTCCCAAAGTGTGAAACTAATGGAAAACGCAGTGGTGTTTTATAAAATTAGTCCTTTTCAATACAAAGGTCAGGGTGACTTGAAATTGAAATTGGCTAACACAAGTATGGAGCAAACACAGCACCCTTTCTGCTGACTCGAGCAGTCCAACAGAAATGAAGGGTGGGCACTGGAGGCCCCTGGTGCAGGGCTGTTCCTCAGGGACGTGTGCCAGGTCCTGGTGCAACAGGATCCAAACAGCAAGGGGAAGCGAGGACATCCCCTCACAACTCTGGTCCCACTTCCTCAGCCTCCAGGAGGTGTGTGAAGGTGTGAAGTTAATTCTTTGGGTCTGGATGGCAGTGTCTGTGCTTTGGTATCGACATCCAACCTCGGGGAGGGGGGGGACACTTCCATAAATCAAGTTGTTTGGTTCTGCTCAGTCCAGAGTAAGGCTTATACAGAAACAGCAACTGACTTCAGGGAGAGGATGCAGATGGAGAACCCCTTCTCCCCCATCCCAGTGAAACTGTACTTAGAAATACAAGGAAATAGTGTCATTTCTGACAAGTTAGGCTTGTGGATTGGACATGCTTAGAGGTCAATTTGAGATCTCAAAACGCTTAACTCCCGTTTTAGACAATTCCATCAGGCAAGCAGAAAGTTCTGGGTGCTTTTCATGCGGGCAAAGCTTGGGACAGAGCCAGGAGGAAAGCAGCGTCGCTCAGTGAAGTGTACAGAGTCTCCTCTCTCCTGTAGCCTCTGCTCTCAGCCTTACCAATAAGCCTTACCAATTTAGGCACGAATCCTGTGATCTCATCCTCAAAAGAGGTTCTCGTGCCTAACTTGTGGGACTCTGCACAGGGCCTATATTGTCTGTGTTGCAGAATAGGAATTTTATTAGGAAAAGAGCATAAATGTTGTACTATACGTGCATAGTATGGGGATTTTCAATTGTTCCTGTTTGGTTAAGCCCATTCTATTTCCAGTCAAGACAGTTTGTTGCCCATAAAGAATAAGAAAACTTTACTTTCATAATAAAAATCGGTATTCTTTATATGCTGAGGCTTTAAAATACCTTGAACTTGACTCTGCTCACTCTCAGTATAAGGCCAGGGTGTAAGCCCAGCAACAAATCATCCCAAAAGTTAAATTATGGGATGACTAACAGAAAAATTAAAGATTAAAAAGGCAAAAAGTTGCCGTTCATACTACAAGATGCAGAAGGTCAACTGTAGGCATTAAAAAAAAAAGTAATCACTAGGCTAGTTTGAAAAATGAAAAACAGACTTAGGAAATTTTTTGTTTTCAAGATTTCTGTTTGTAATCGCTACCTGCCTGAAGATATTTTTAAACTCTTTTGGCAGAGGTTGAGCATACTGCATCGTGATGACAAAAGCTAGAGATTTCAGTTGAGTGCTGGAGCCAATTTGCTCTGAAGCTACAACTCCTTACACTGGAGTTGGCTCCATCTGGCTGGGAAGTGGTGTTTGCGTGTGGGGCTGAGCCTCCCCTCATCAAGGGACCTGCCCCAAAGAAAGCAAACACGACTTTAAAAACAACAAAACCCAACCAACCACCACAAACCTCTTCAGAAAACTTTCCAAGTTAGCCAGGGATACAACTAATGGTAAAGATACGCACTGTGATACTCATATTTTAACAGAAGAAACACACGTGGTGTCCTAAAATAGCTAAAGATAGTATCTTCAGAAACACGAACAGTCAGTTTGCTTCTCATGGACAAGCTTTATCCAACTTTTGAACTGCAAAAAGAGGGGTCTTAATGTATCCACTCAAGATACCCTCAGCAGAAATTAGAATTTACAGCAGGAGGAAACAATTTCCAGTAGAAAAATCATCAATTTATGATCTTGTAACTATGTAGCTAAGTTAATATCAGCACAGTAGGCAGATAAACCAGTTTTACTATGCATAAATCAATCTGGCTTCTCTGGTCTTGGATCTTGTCTTACCCCTCTGACTGTCAGGTGGAGAAAATGTACTACTTTTAGTCTTCCACAAATGATCACTTTCTTTCATATAACTTATAAAAGTTGTTTTTAGTGTAATTTATGCTCCCTTATTTGTATAAAGTCTACTTTAGGTCTACAAATATCTGCTTAGGAAAAGGTTTGAGTTCCCAATTAAAATTCTGTAATTCTGCAATGTAAGCTAACTTTATAGCTATTACTGTGGCATGGCTGAATAATATCTGTCAATTTATTAACTAGACCATAAACATCCCATAACAGTCACTGAAATTAATGTCATCATTTGGGTTGTTAGCACATCTTCAGAAGTGCTAACAAATATTTCTGTCATAATAATAAATTAATGAATTTGGGATATTGTTGTCGTCAGGCTTAAAAAGAGCTGTTTTTCTTGTGGTGTTTTCAGTTTTTCTCACTTGTTTCTAACTTGGCAGCTGATGCCTGTGCTGGAGACTTGCCTGTAAACCCACACCCTCTTCATGAACTTTCCATTTTCAAGTTTCCCCTTATCTATGCAGGTGAATTGTTCATCTGTGCGCAGCAGGCAGAGAACTCTCACATCAACTACAGCAGCAAAACTACCAGTAGTGTGTTTTGGAGAAGCTGGCAGTTGAATCATAGCTTAGAAATTGCCTTTAAAAAGCATGAATCGTGGTCTGTGTGCTTCTCTTTTTTTTTTTTTTGAGGATGTCGTGTGTTCATTTTGAACACCAACTAGTGTTTTGTTAATTGTTAATGAGGTTAGGGCCTTCCTAACTTGTATCTTTCGAAAAACTTATGCAATGGTACTTAAAGCCTGTAACTATATGATCAAAATACATTTTATACTCTCAGTACTTTTGTGTAGACCAACAGAAAATTGCTCACTTGAATTAAATCTCTCAAAAAAAATTATTTTAGCAATCTTCTGAATTATTAGTATTTGAGTTTTTCAGACAACCCTTCTTTACGTGAAGTCGTGGGTTACTTACTCTATGAGCACCCAGTCAATAGTCTTATCAAAAGTCATATCTTATGACTAGAGGGGGCAGGATTAAAATCTAAACCTCTCACAGTTCCAGATCTTCCTTGCATCCCCCTATGGCTTTAATTGTGAGGCCATTATAATCAGTGAGAATTATTTATTAGCTGCCTCTTGGCTACTTTCCTTGGAGAATATAAAATAAATAATTTGAGTAACAGTATAAAATCAAGGTAATTATATTTTGTAAAATTGCTAAAATTCATATCCCAGAGAGAGAGAAATTTGATGCTACTTGAATAAACCTGCATTTAACTTAGCTTTTGTCCTTTTCAGGGCGAGAAAGGCAGACGTAATGCATCGGGAAAACCTATACCAAATGGGCTTAGAAACAAGTGAAAGGCCAGCCAGAAATAGAGGAAATTATTTTTTAATCTAAGAAAATTCTTTCTAGGCACTGTACTTTTCACCTTGCCACGGGTGGATGCAATTTAAACCTGAAGGTGGTACAGCTCTCTCTGCTTGCTGCATGCCCACTTACAGCAGCTTCCTCCTTAGCAGTTCCTGTTCCTCTGAGCTCTGGCCATTTCTGAGCCAGCCCTGCCTTCACATTTTTAAGTGCCCCCCTGTTCCCCGACTTGCTGGGATGTTGAAAAACCCGTCTTAGGAGCTTGACAGACTGCAGGGGGAGGCCCAGGCTTGTGCGCTCGCCCTCGCTGGCGGCCATTAACCACCTCAGCCTCCCCATGCCTGGAGAGCTGCCGGGCGGGCCTCTGCCCGCGGGGGGCCTTGACGAAGCGCAGGGAACGTTATAGGAGCTCCGGGCAGCAACCAGAGTGACAACCGCGGAGGCGGGGGAAGAAAACGAGCCCCCATGAGGGTAAAACCCGGAAGGGAAGCGGCAGGTCCTTGACGCCATTTCCTACCCGCCTCCCGCTCTCCCCTTTCCGCTTCCGGGAGACGGGGCGGGGCGGGGCTCGGAGGGAGCTTGTCTCTGGGTGACGTCCCCTGGCGTGAGAAAGTGCCCGCTCGTTGGCTGGGCTTTCCCCCCACCTCCCTCCCCGCCCTCCTCCGATTGGTCTCTTGAGTGGAGCCTAGCCAATCGGCGCCCCCCAGCCGCGGGAAGGCCCTGCCCCGGAGCAGCCACTCGGGGGTGGGAGTCGCCGCCATGTTGGCGTGAGCGGCGGCCGTTAGAGCCGCGCGGGGCGGGCGGCCGTTAGAGCCGTTACAGCCGGGGCGGGGCGGGGCGGGCGGCGGCGGCTCCCCCCCGGCGGGGCCGTAGTGGCGGCGGGTGCCCGCGCTGCAGCCGCCGCCGCCGCCTCCTGCTTCTCCCCTCCTCTCTGAATGATGCGGCCGGAGGCGCCGCTGGGCTGGGTGGCAGAAGTAGCGGCGGCCCGGGGCAGTGTCCGGTCGGAGGCGGCGGGAGCGGCAGAGGAGGTGGAGACGGCGGCCGCTGCCCGGTCCCCGGCCCCCCGCGGCGGCCGGGAGAGCGCAGGATGCTGAGAGCCGCCCCGCACCCTGGTCGCGCCGCGGGGAAAGGCCTCCCCCCGGCCTGAAGGCGGGTTCTTCCCGGACCCCAGCGCGCTTCTCCCCTCATCTCCCCAACTCCCCCGCTTCCTTCAGCCCCTCACTCGCTCCTGGCGCCGCCTCCCGGCGGAGCGGCAGCGGCGGCTCCGGGGCGGGGGGGTAGAGCCAACTCCTCCCCGTCCGGCTCCTCCCGCGGCGGCGCGGGAGCGCGGGGGGCGGCGGAAGATGGCGTGGGTGCTGAAGATGGATGAAGTGATCGAGTCCGGGCTGGTGCACGACTTCGACGCCAGCCTCTCCGGCATCGGGCAGGAGCTGGGAGCCGGTGCCTACAGCATGAGGTAACTCCTCGCCCCTCAGGGCGGGAGGGGGGTGGAGGGGCCGCGTCCCCGCTACCGGGGCCTGGGGCCGCTGGGCAGGGAGCGCGGGAAGGAGCTTCCCCCCCTTCATTCTCATTCCTCCCTCGGTATTTATATCCCTCCGGCTCTTGAAGGCTCTTCCTGAGGAGCAGGACGTGGCGGAGGCTGTCTTGGTGTCGCCGCCGCCTTGTCCCCGGTACCGGCTGCCGTACGAAGGGGCTGCCCCTGCTGCTGGCCCTCTGGGAGGGCGGGCGGGCTGCTGCGCCTGGGATGCTTTTGCTCTCTGTGTGTTCTTTCTGTGGTAAAAAATGACATTTTTCTGTCCCACGGCCATCTAACTGGACCCTGTGTTTCAGAAGATAATCGTCTTCTACTCAGCGAATAGAAGTCTGATTCGTAATTCTCTAACCTTAAAAAAAATGCCTTTTATTGAACAAGTAAAGCTTTTGGTAGGAAACAGGATAGTATGGTGTAAATAGGGTAAAGTACAGTGGTACTTTTATCAATCTATTTATTTCTTACTTCTGTGTAGTAGGAGTCTTTAGTGACTTTCTCCTTTTCTTTTTCCTCTGTGTTTTTTTTCCTTTTCTTGCTTTTCAGCTCTTTCTGCTCTCAACCAACTTGGCAGTTCCTTTACCTTTTGGTTGTTTTCCAGGTTTTACAGTAAAAGTGTTTAAATAGCATTTGGGTGTGCTTTTTCACAGTTAAGATAAAAAGCTGTACTGGTTTGAAATAAGCATGTTATCTCAGTTATGAGCAGAACGTGCAGATTCCTGAGCGACGACTTAGTGTGAAAAAGGGAAACTGCTGGGGAGACATTTTAGTCAAAGGTTTTTGACAGGGTAAGTCAGTGTTTTGAGAGTCTGGAGAGGTAAAACACTGACATTTGGTAGTTTGGATGGCTTAGCTTGTATGAAAGTTTCTCTTTCAGGGTTAACTGAAACTTGGAGGCCACCGCAAGTTTCAGCTGTTATATATATTTTCAGGTAGTACTTTCCAGGTGAAGCGATGGAACTGCAGTATCTTTGTTTGAAGTTATAAAGAAGTTTCATCTGAATAGAAATGAGGACCCTTTTGCTAGTGTTTGGGATTGTGAGTTCAGCAGGTTTATGGTGGGCTATGTATTTAATGGCTTTCTTGTTTTGTGTGGGGTTTGATTATTATGTGGGGCTTTTTTTTAATTAAAAACAACTTTGAGAGCTTGCCAGTTCAGAAAACAAGGTGATTTACCTCACTTTCTGAGAATGCTCCTCATTTTATATTCAGTTTGTCTGGATTTTATCCTACTTGTGCCACTTTTCCTTCAAGCAAAGGTTCATCCTGCAGAATGAAGTGCCAGTTTTTGTGGGCAACTGTACGGCGGTTGCCTGGACGGCTTCTCCATGTGCAGCTCCTGGTTATCTTTCCCCAGTGCAAACACCAATGGAAAACACTCTTGTTCAAGAACCATTCCTCCTTCTCTATCATTATCCAGTTCTTTCTAGGATTAGAAGTCTTGAGTTTTGACTGGTCTGGCTTTTTACAGATTTCTTTTTCTTTTAATAGACTTCATATCTCTTCCAGTAACACACACTGTTTGGTTTCTTGAAACTTTAAGAATTTTAATCTTTACTGTTGAGTAGATTGTTTCTTCTGCCCATGTTTTTCTTTTATGGTGGGCAGCAATCCTAAGTGACATATACCTGCCTATTAGGATATTTGGAATTACCACAAAAATAGTCGTATGAGTTAAAGACAGCTCTTAAAAAATAATATTGCACAAGCTAAGCTATACATGAGTCTGAAATTTTGTCATATATTTCATTTGTGATGAGATGCAAGTATTTTTGGACTACACACTAATATTATTTGTAACTTTAGTCTATGATAGTTAAAGGGATCGCCTAATTACAATTAGTGTTTGCTGGATTCAGAGGGATGTCAGTAAATATGTTAGTTATTTTATGCATTGCTTCGATTTCTACTTCAGGAAAGCATGGCCTGTACAGTGATGTGAGAGGGGAAAACTAAAAAGGGACGTAGCATGAAGAGTAAAGGTATTAATCTGTCACTGTTCTGTGTGCCAGTAGAAGCTAATTAATTACTTGTCATTTCCTTACAAAAAGAGATGGGATAAGAAAGAGAAACATGGTCCAGAGGAGAATGCTGGGAGAGCTCCCCAAGCTCAATATATGCTCCTGCATTTTATAAGGAATCATAGCATGATTTGAGTTGGAAGGGACCTTAAAGATCATCTAGTTCCA
>BJBW01015445.1:22811-30311 GCA_004320125.1 Scolopax mira
ATTTCTTTCTGGTATCTCATCTAAATCTCCCCTCTTTCAGTTTAAAACCATTACCCCTCATCCTATTGCTACACTTCCTGACAAAGAGCCTGGTCATCTTTGTGGCCTTCCTCTTGATGCAATCCCAACAGGTCCATGTCCTTCCTGTGCTGAAGCCTCCAGAGCTCGACACAGTGCTCCAGGTGGGCTCTCACCAGAGCAGAGCAGAGGGGCAGAATCACTTCCCTGGACCTGCTGGCCACACTTCTTTTGGTGCAGCCCAGGATGGGGTTAGCTCTCTGGGCTTCCAGTGCACACTGCTGGCTCATGTCAAGCTTCACATCTATGAGCACTTCCAAGTTCTCCTCAGAGAACTCTCCAGCCATTCTCCACCCAACATGTATTTGTGGCTGGGATTGCCATGTTCCTGGACCCTGCACTTGCCCTCACTGAACTTCATGAAGTTCTCAGAAGCCCACCTCTCATGCCTGCTCAGGTCCCCCTGGATGGCATCCCTTCCCTCCAGCGTGTGGACCACTCCACACAGCTTGGTGTTGTCTGCAAACTTGCTGAGGTGCCTGCTAGAAAGAAAGTGTTTGCTGTCTTGATTCTGAGAAGAGCTTGCCATTTAAGTGCACTGTCTGAAATGACTGTACACGTTTTGTCTGCCCTTGAAAATCTATTTTAATATAAAGACTGTATCCTAAAGAATGCTCCCCCTTTAAAAGCAATGCTCTTCCATACCATTACTATACCACATATTATTTGATATACATCTAACTGAACAGCAACCAACTCAGCCATTGTCACTTAACTCTGATAGGCATTCTCAATGGACTCATTTAACAGATTTTACAGTTAATAAGAACCCTGCAAACCCCTGAATAACCAGCCATCATCACTCCAAGATCTGAACTTCTGGAATCAGCTTCAGCTGATTACCTAATCACTTTAAATTTTCCATTAGCTCATAGAATATCTCAAGTTGGAAGAGACCCATAAGGTTCAAATCCAACATCCTGCTCCTCACCTAAAACTAAATCAGATGACTTAAGAGCATCATCCAGATGCTTCTTTAACTCTGAATGATGCTCTTGGCTAGTCCTATTGAAATACTTAGTGGCAGAGAGTAAAGTCAGAGCTTGCTTAAGTGTTGCCTGAGGAAATGTCACCGTAGCTTAGCAGACAGGGCAGATGTTCCTGCTGCTTCTGGTATTCCCAACCCAGTAAACTATGACAACTGCTGATGAAATTAAAGAGGGTATTTGCTCTGTATGGTACTCCCTGTTCACAGTCCCCTTGAAAATTAACGAAGGCAAGACACTGCCTGATAACAAGGCCAGACTAGAAACAAGAAAACTGAAGTGACCAGGATTAAAATGACTCTTTCTAGTGAGCTAAATCCAACTCATTACGCAAACGTATATATCAGCACAATCAGTGTGGCAAACGCCCTTCTCTCAAAACTCTCCCTGGATATTTATTTTTTTATATATACATATATAACTAATAGCTAGTAGAGAATATTTTAGGAAAAAGTCTGTTTAGGCAGCAAATGTATTATCTTTCTATCTGAAGTATTAGTACAGAAGGGAAGTTGGCTAATAGGGTTTTTTTCCCCCCTATTTATTTAGAAAAAGATTATAACCATGCCTTCATTTTTCAATATCAGGAAAAGTATCTGCTATAGGCTACCTGACCAGGAAGAATAAGTAGATGAGGCCTTCTATGAAGAGCTAGAAGCAGCCTCATGCTCACAGGATGTGGCCTGCATTGGGAGGTCTTTACCACCCCTGTGTCTGCTGGAGGGACAACACAACAGATCATGAGCAATCCAGGAGGTTCCTAGAGAGCATTGACTGACAACTTCCTGACCCGAGTGACAGAGGAGCCAACAAAAAGAGGTGCTCTGCTGTATCTCGTGCAACAAGGAAGGGCTCATTGAAGATGTCAATGTTGAAGGCAGGCTTAGCTGCTGTGAGCATGAGATGGTGGAGTTCTTGTAGGACAAGTCAATACATGTCTTTTAAATCTAGTATACACTAGAGCGTAAAGGTAGCTTGGAGGGTAATGTAGAAGGTAATGTATGTACTGCCCTTGATCTCAGGGAACCTCTTGAAATCTACTTTGTCCTATATTTTAATTAGGGAAATGTGATTTTTGCAAAAGAGTATGTGCTGCTCACCTTGGAACAAAAAAAAAATCCCTGTTGTTCAAATAGAAGGCCTTGTCTCTTCTGAAGCACAACAGTTCATCAAATTCACTGCAAAGTATTCGCTCATACCTGTTTGAAATTACCAGTAACTGGCTCTTTTAAAGGCTTATTTCTAAAATAGTACAAAGCCTAAAAATTATACAAAGGCAAATGGGTACACGGAAAAAATAAACATGGGAGAGCAGTATGGATGTTGTATGGAAAGTACAAAAACCTACAAGGGTTTGTGTTGGGAGACCAGTCTGTGCTTCTCAGTATGTTGCCTTTCATCAGTTTCAAAAAATAGAGGAATTGAACTTTGAAAAGTTTTTCCTCAGGAAAAAAAAACCAAACCAAAACAAAAAAGCAATAGGTACTTATACTTCATGTAAAATTAAATAAAACTTTGATAGTATCTGTAGTTGTAAAGGGGACGAAAAGTTTCATTTGTTCCTGTTAATTCCTGTGCTGTGAAGTGACCCTTGTTATAAAAATCTCCTCAGCAGAAGTTTTGGGCACCACTGTTCCTGTGTGCTGGGAACCAACAGCTAACTCAGGTGCATTAAAGAGAAAATAGCTTTCTGCTCTGACTCTTCTACTGATAACAGTATTTTTTTTTCTCTTTGAAGGTCAGTCCTATGAGATCCGGATGTTGGATAACCGGAAAGCTGGAGACATTCCGGAGATCAATGGAAAACTGGTGAAGGTGAAGTTCTTTAGACAGCGTTGCTAACAGACCTCAAAAGAGTAGTTTTTACCCTTGTATTGTGCTCTCATTCACGGAGGGGTCTGGACCAGCTCTTCTGGAACCTAATGCCTAATTTTGTTGTTTCAGGTTTACTGCAAATTAAAAGAACACACAGATAGGCATTTCCCCCTTTCTGTGTGGGTTCGTTCCATGTGGCTTTAGATAGCTAAAGGGGAGCCTTCATGAGGTCACACTCTGATCTGCATGGGATGAGATGGATCTCCACTAAATGGAGAATTTACTCTGCTTTCTGCTGAGTAAAAGGAAGCTGTGGTAACAGGGATCTCAAACGTAGATACCTAAAGTTAGGTGAGAGAAATCTGGAGATCCATTTTATGGAATTAGTTTTTTTCTGCTGTCACTAGATCCTTTTTCAGAGATAGCATGGATCGGTGATGTATGAATATGTATGTCCAGTGCATAGAGTACACGTGTGTGCTGAAGGCCAAATTATTTTATGCAAAGCTTAAATACCTAGTTGTCCACAGATTTGTATCCAACGTCTTCTGAGCTATTACGTTGTCCCTTTCAAGTGATTAGAAGATGTGTAAGGAAATTGGAGGTGGAGAGAAGTGGAGGTGTTATAAGCATTTTTCTTAATTGGTGGTGTGGAACACCTAGGGCCAACCTGTGGTTTTTGCAGCAGCGTGAGGTTGGAGACGCACCCACAGGAGAACAGCTCTCTCTAATTTTGTGCTCATTGAGCAGTTTGTTCCACATCTGAGCTCCTGCTCCCAAGGCCAGGTTTGTCTCCCTGTGCTCTGACGTTAGCAGAAGGTCCTGTGATCCGAGGTGGTGTGTGAAGGGTAAGAATGAGGCAGGCTGGAAAACATCCAATTCATGGTACAAAGTATTAACAGAACCGGTGAAGGAAAGAGGTTTGGATTTTTCTTAGAAGCATCTAACAATGTTACCAAATTCCTTTAAAAACCTTATTTGGGTATTGGGAAAGAAGGGAGAAACTTGTCAGTCATTTTGACAGTGGTAATGCTCAGTACAGCAGAACAGGGTGCCTGTGGGAGGCGGAGGGGCTTTTCTGTCAACTTTGGGCTATGTAATTTTTGAACTTTGGCTGGATTGTGTATTCCTATGTCTTGTTTTAATTTGTCTGTGGGATGCTCGTTCAGAGATCATTTCAAGCAGCGTAAGCACAAACATAAAACTGAGATTTGTGAGGTCTGTAATTAGACTTTTTACAACCTGGTGTGTTGGCTTGCTGTAATAAGCATGGTGACTGTTTTGCCCCCTTAGGTGTTATTTCCTTGTAACTTTGGGGCATTTCTCTGCTGTAATTTTCTAGGCTCCTATATTGATGATGAGCCATTTGGTAGGTAGAATAGGAAAAAACAGAGTAAAAGTTTAAAAAAGTGAATTTGATCAGAGCGAGACATTGTAATGCGAAATGCAGTGTATCTTGGAGAGGCACTTAATTGAAAAGTTCTTAGGTTTTTGGGACACTTTTATCTGCTTTTAATAAAAGTAAGACCTTAGACTTAGAATGAAAAAAATGAGTCAAATTTATCTAAATTTTGTTTGTTCAGTAGCAATTCCTACATATATATTAATTTCCCCCCTCTGTATAACAAATGCTGCAAATGAGCATTCGTGCAGCAGAATAGAAACATTTCTTTAATATGACTAAGCACACAGTAGTAGCAGAATTGGTTGCAAAAATAGATATTGTTAGATAATTCCTGCCAGGTGAATAAAGTTAATTGTATCATAGTATTTTTAGATTAGTATTTCAGCTATCTATTAATAGTTGGGATACATTGGAAGTTGTTTATTATTACTGTTAATTAAAATAATAGCTGTAAATATGCATTTAAGTACTAAGAAGGGAATTTTCTATTCATTTTATTTCTTAAAACTTTCTATGGAAGTTCACAGAATTCCCAGTGGAAAAAAATGGTCAGTCTATATTCACTGCTTTTCTGAATTAATGAATTCTTTTGTGTGTGTTTTCTGAAATGAGTTGGTGCTGCCTACACAGTGTTGGGACTGTGCTGTCAGTGTTGCTCACTTCACTTCAACAGAATTCATGGTGACAATTGAAATATGCAATCAGATAAAATTCTCTTTTGCATTTCTACCTCATTTTCAAATATCTCCTGCTGCTCAGTTTTATTTCTGCGTTCTGCCATATTTTGGGATACTGATGTTTGCAAGTTTTTTGTGTGCTATAAATATATATTTATCAGCGCTGTGGCTATTTTGGAACATTTTAAGGCTGTTTCTAAACATACAGTAACTTTGGGGCTCATCAGCTGCTTATTTTCTTCTTTGTTAGAGTATTATAAGAGTTGTGTTCCACGACAGAAGGTTGCAATATACAGAGCACCAGCAGCTAGAAGGTTGGAAGTGGAACCGCCCCGGGGACAGGCTTCTCGACTTAGGTATAATTGTTTCTGTCTGTTGCTGCTGTAGGACATTCAATTTCCGAATTTCAATTGATCCCAGTCATATTTAAGCCAGGGCTGTTGAAAAAGCACAGACCGGTTTTCTGTGTGCTGCTTTGTCATAGTGGGTACTTTGAATAGAAATGGGATTAGCACATTCACATTCCTTTAAAAGCTTCAAATGCTGCAGAAGTAAGATAGCAGCTCTTAGCAGTTGCTGTACACTTAGGAATCCTTTTAGTTTCAATTACTAAATTTTATAGTAATTAGGAGAACCCAGAAAAAAGTTATGTTCTCTAGTAGACAGTGGAAATGACAGTCTCTATTTTCTTTATTTTCCATAACTTTATAATTTTGGTTGCATAAGCTGTGAGTGTGTGGGGGAGGGAGGGGGGGAATTGAAAACCACCCCAAACCCTAGACACTTTGTATGCTGAGTACTAAGTTTCGTCATGTTAGTCCTGAGAAACTGTTTATGGGCTTATGGTCAAGCCACCAAAACCTACTTTTATTTCACCCTAACTGTGTTTGTTGATGGTAGCCTTATATTAAAATTTATTTTGAGTGTTTTCTTGCAATATGATTATTTTAAAATATATACTACTTACTTTAATATAGATATTCCAATGTCTGTTGGAGTTATTGATATCAAGACAAATCCAAGCCAGCTCAATGCAGTTGAATTTTTGTGGGATCCAACAAAATGTACATCTGCTTTTATTCAGGTTTGAAACTTTCCTTGACTGAATGTTTGTGTTTGGGGCCTTTTAGGTTGCAAACTGTTGTATATTTGCACCGTGAAGCTTCTTGATTTCTCATTTGTGGGATAGACATTGAATACTAGCTTTGTTAAAAAGAACACAAAACAGCACACAGATTCAGAGCAGCTGTTAGTTCCATAAGGGTTCCTAATTAGGTTTCTCAACTTGATTTGAATTTACGCAAGCATCTTTTAAAAACAATTTAAATAAAAAGCTTTTAGAAAGCTCTTTGCAGAAAGCTGCCATGGTTAAAATATTTAGTTAGATGGAGTATTAGAATTAGTTTATATCCCTCTAAATAACTGTTACTACTGGGTTTTATTTTTATTTTTTTTAGTTGAGAGATCCACTGTCCTAGAGATGAACTTCAGCAGAAGCTTGGCTTGAGGATACAAAATGAAAATTAATGTGCTACAAAGATAGCTTTAAATCAGACATTCAAAGATGTTTCTTACTGTGTCAGTAGGCTTGCTTGTAGTAGGAAGTGGGGGTTTTATTATTTATATTATATATGTATTTGATATTCATGACAATTGAACTCCTTCCTCTGCAAATTATTTAGATAGAATATTTGAGTTTGCTTTGGAATTTTTAGCTTACTTTTGTCTCAGATCTGTTTTTATTATGCAGAAAAGATATAAAGTTTGAGGTAGGGGCTGCCAAAATAGGTTAAATTCCACATTGTCAGTAAATTGACTTTGATCTGGTGCAATCAAAGACTTTTTTTCTCGTAGGAATTAGACAAGTACTAAAGCGTAGTCTCCTTGAAGAAGTGTGGAAAAAAACCTACTTAATATTTTTGTTGATGCACTTGCTTAGAAATGATAACAGACTGAGGGAAAGTCTAACTGATTCGTATTATGCACATATATTTTTCTTAAGACCCATCAAGTTGTTATTTAGTAAGAATCTATAATAACTTCTGCTTTTTGGCGAGGTTTTGGCTTGTTCCCCCTCTTCCCTGATCAGCTCAAATACACTGGTTTTGGCTTCATTTGCATGTGGGCAGGAAAAGGAACGAAACATGAGTTACACAGCTTGGTCCTCTGATAGGCTGGGTCGTATTTGTCCTTAGAAAGTGTATGTGATGTTGGTAAAACATAATAAAATCCATGGTTGGAATACTTCTGAGGGTCCTTGTTTTTTGGTGGTTGGTTTTTTTTCAGGTACATTGTATCAGCACTGAATTTACCCCTCGGAAACATGGAGGAGAGAAAGGAGTTCCATTTAGGATTCAGGTTGACACTTTTAAACAGACTGAAAATGGAGAATATACAGATCATCTGCATTCAGCCAGTTGTCAAATCAAAGTTTTTAAGGTAACAGTAGAAAAGAGATCCTTGATAAGTCTTCTCAGAAGCTCTCATGCAGATGAGGGTCATGTTTATATTACTGCTTGACTTCTGAGATCAGATTTCA
>BJBW01015445.1:32811-36446 GCA_004320125.1 Scolopax mira
AGAAATAGCTTTTTGTTATCTTTTATTGAATTCCAGAAATTGAAGTTGATCCAATATATAGTTCTCTTCCATTTTAAAGCTGGCTATTGTTATCTTCCTCCTACACCTAACCCATTACATAGACTATCTTTTTTGTTCTTTGCTTTCTCAATCTCATTTTGTACGTTGGCTTTTTTATTTTGCCCCTCCAAGATTCTGCTGTTCTGTTTGATGGATATTTCTGAATTTGTTCTGGATGTGGTTTTTGTGGTGTTGTTCCCCCTCCCTCCCCATGATTCATTTCAGCTGAGCCACAATCCAGTTCAGATAGATGGGTTTCATAATGTGCTTCCTTCTGAAAACATTGACTCCTGTATATTTTCTTTCCAATGTAATTTGTATGGAATTCTAAAACAATACAAAGAATTTGGTGAAGCTTTCTTTCTAAATGGTGTTTCTTCCATCCTTTCCTGAGAACCAGAGATATTTTTTTCTAATTACAGTCACTTATCTTTTCCTTCTCATTCCCTTTCATACGATTGCCATCCATTTTTGCTTTTCCATTACTCTATTTTTCATTCATCTGATGTTTCAAAACTCAGTTCATCCACTGCAGTTCCTGCAGTATTGATCTCAGTGCTTTCCAAACAGACAGGTGTAGTTAACTGCTTGTTAAGGTTCTCTCACCTCCTATGGAGTGTTGGATTTATTATTTTTTCCTGTAGAGATAAAAAGCTACAAATTTAACACTGCCTTCTGGACCTCAGAGGGGAAATGTATGTACAGGTCACTTTTATGAAGGAGGCACTTTATTTTTTTGCTGAGTTTATCTAAGGAAGAAAAGAAAAAAACCCACCAGAATCTGCCCCCTGCTTTAAATGTGAAAAAGCAGGCAAATTTGTATTGTGAGAGTTAGGCTTTTGTGCTTTTTTCAGTCTGCAGTATCTTAGTTGATTTTTGTAATAGAGTATATTATGTCATACGTCACAAGCTAGAATATATAAAGCTACAATTTGATTAAACTTGGTCAACTGGTCATTTTTTGCAGAGAGAGCTGATGATAGGGCACGCGGAAGTTAGAAGATTTCTAGTGTAGACCCTGAAATAAATTGGAACCTTAAGTTTTGGACGTGAAAGATTGGTGCAGACGTTAAATGTTCTCCGTAAGTGACTTAAATTTAGAATATAAAACCTTCTAGAGGCTGTGAGAGTCAGAAGGTGGAACTGGAGCAAAGATAATTTAGTAACATAAGCATATTGTATTTCTTCAGTTTGTTTCTCTCTACATCTATACCTCCTATAGCAGTATCAGTAGCCAACGAGGTATGTCATGTGGGTAACTTCACATTTGGGGAATAAATTCTGCATTCAAAAGGCTTTAGCCTTTGCCAACAACTGTGCTTGTTTGGGGCAAGAACCCTGTATTTTATAGCTTCCTTGAAAATCTCTCTCCTGTGTATAATCAAATTGCTGCCCAATTCCCTAAAGATGATGCTGCGTGACTAATTTGGAGAACAAACATTTTGTTTCCACGTTGATATGGTATTTGAATTTAATATGGAGCTCTTTGCCAAAGTTTAGTTGTACTATTTTGTAAAGCATGAATTTGGGCAGGTTCAGGCAGCTTTGAAGGAGGATGGGAAATTACATTAAACAGTGGCTTAGAATGACTTGAGTTTTTGCAGTTCTTCAGACATTTGGAACGTTCCGAGTAAAAATGCTACATATCCTGAGTCTGAAAAGTCATACTTAGAAAGATTTCCTGTATTTCTTTTAACTCAGTAAAACCATTGGTCAGCACTTCATAATTTCATTCACTTCTGATACAGACAAATGCTGAAGACCTGAAACAAAACTAATTTCCTCCTTTTCAATAATTAGTCAGTGTTTGGAAATAAAGGCTTAAGTTCCAGAGTACAGTTGCATCAGTAACGGAGGGCAGGTAGCCTTGAGACCTCAAAAACAACCTCGGAATTTAGGAAATATCCTGATGGATCAGACCTGTGGAGCCCAGTGCTCTGTCCCTGGCAGTGGCGATTGCGGATGCTGCTCCAGAAAGGGAATCCTTCCCACTCCCCTCCTAACCCCCCCGTCCAGAAAGCACATCCCTGCTTAGTGGTTAGTGAACGGATCTGATGCCAAGGAATTTGTCCAACCCCATTTTGGAACACGACAGGTTTGTGAAGTGTGGGATTGTTTGGTCTTCAATGCTTGGCTTCCGTGCTCAGATACTCATTTTTCCCTCCACAACCTATAAGACAAGGGAAAGGAGAATAGAGCCAATGGGCACATTGTAGTAGCATCATCATCATCATCATCATTATTATTATTATTATTACTACTAAGACTTTTACCAACTGATTCAGTCTTGGTAGATAGTTAGTGACATTTTTGTTCCAAGAGGAGACAAAGTAGGAACACTTGCTTATAGGAGAAGAAAAGTTTCTTGCTTTGGGTTGGGATTTTCTTTTTCCAAATATTTTAGATGTGTGTCTTCCTATGTTTAAACTCCAGAATTTTGTTTTGAACAACTTCAGTTGAAGGTACATGTCTTGGGAATGGCTCAAAAGCTGCTCTTCAACACCTCTGTGTTCTTCCCTGCCCCTGAACGTTCACACGTGTTGAAGAGAATATTGTACTGGAGTGGTAGCTAAGGAAGCACAGCTGACACTGGTGTGTCCAGATAAATACCTTGCATTGAAATGTAGGGAGAAAATGTCAGAAAACTAAAGAAAATTAATTGCGCTTTCAAAGTATTTCAGAAGAACAAAGTTAACATTAGGATGTTGAGCTTTTATTTTAGAATTATGGCTTTGGACCATGGAACTAGGGAATGAAGGCCTATTTTAATTACCTGTTGTAACAACTTTGAGATTAATGTTAAAATGAGCTCGGGAAGAGAAGCATCAGCTGGGAACCTGGAGACAAGGAGGAAGAGGGGGTGACAGTAGAAGGCCATAGAAGGGCTGTGTGTGGGTGGCTCTGTTTGGTGTCTAAAACATGGCTTTGACTGTGGAATCAAAGGCAGCGTGTACACAGCATCCAGCACAATCCTGATCTGAATCACACCTCAGGCAGATGAAGAATTTCCTAATTTTTAAGCTATTGGCACACAAGATTATTTTCTTTTCAATTGTGTGCCCCATGCTGGGGAACTTGCAGAGAAACGTTTTGTTTTTCTCTCTCTTTTACAGAGGATTGCAGCTGGTGCTGCTCATTTACTGTTTCCCTCAGATAGTGAAAGGATCTTTCAACACAAAATTGTTGAAACACGTTTCCATTAATATTAGGTCATAATTGTTCCCCTCCCTCCTCTTCTCCCCCTCGAGGCTATGATACAGCTCTGGAACTTTCCTTACAGGGTATTTAGCTGGTGCATGATAAGTAAATCAGAAATCTTTGTTGTTGTTTTAACAGGCACGGTCTGAGCGTACTTTACCTTGGCCAACTTGCTTGTTTTAATCCTTGTTTGTCTTTGAACGTGCCAAAATCTGTTTGTTTGCTCTTTTTCTTTAAACTGCTGAATTTGCGATGGTATTTCAAACACTAAAAGCTGGTCTCATTTTGAAGGGCTTTTATCATGGTGGTTTTAAAAATATCCAAGAAAGAATAAATCAGACAGCTGGCTCATGCTGTACTTTTGATGACTTAAATTT
>BJBW01015446.1:0-31711 GCA_004320125.1 Scolopax mira
GACTGCCACGTGGTCCTTTGTTCCCATCTACGGCCAAACCACGACAGACCATCAGTGATTTTTAAAGATTTGTCTTAAGGGATGTCATCTCATGTTCAGACACAGAACCTGAAAACAACATTATGCTTGGAATTGAGACACGAAAATGGTTTGAGTCCTATGGGTCTTATGTGACAGTATGGAAAAAAAAATCACAATGAAGAAATACTGGCATGCTAAAGGAGAATACAAGACCTCTATAGCCATCTGTGAAAATTGCTAATAATCTTCTAACGAAAATATGGACAAAGAAGGTCCTCGTGGAAACCCTTACTGATCTACTGAATAAATTGCAATTACTTTTCTGTGCCATAAAAGATTTACTTGATGTGAATAATTATGTACATGTAGGTATATATACTACTCAAGCATAGTATATATATGCTTGAGGGTAGGGATGCCATATAGAGGGACCTTGTCAGGTTTGAGAAGTGGACCAATCTAAACCTCAAGAAATTCAACAAGGTCACATGAGAGGTCCTGAACCTGGGTTGAAGCAATGACCATTATCAGTAGAGACTGGGAGGTGAATGGATTGAGAGCTATCCTGTTGAGAAGGACTTGGGGATATCAGTAGACGAAAAATTTGACATGAGCTGACAACATGATCTTGCAGCCCAGACGACCAGCTGAATCCTGGGCTGCATCAAAAGAAGTGTGGCCAGCAGGTGGAGGGGGGTGATTCTCCTTCACTACTCAGTTCTCCCAAGACACCACCTGGAGTATTGCATCCAGCTCTAGGGTCCTCAGCACAGGACAGACATGGACCTGTTGGAACAAGTCCAGAGGATGGCCATGAAAATGATGAGAAGGCTGGAGCACTTCTCCTGTGGAGAAAGGTTGAGGGAGTTGGGATTGTTCAGTCTAGAGAAGAGAAGGCTCCAGAGAGACCATATTTTATGGTTTTATGATTTTTCTTTTTTTTCCTGTGAACACATCAGTGAAAGAGAAAAAGGGAGAAAGGCTGTTAACGGCAGAAATTACAAAATAAAATACCATCTGTAAGGTGGAGACTGTCCTTTATCTGGGAATTTGGTGCATGGCTCTTCCTGAAAAGTGGAAAAGCTGAATTCCTGTCCTGCAGTGTTACAACTGTCATAGTTTCACAACCCCACTTCTCTGTCAGACCTACTGTCTGTACAGCAACAATGTCAGAGACCCAAAATCTGGAGCACTGGGGTGGACATTCAAGTTAGGTTTCCTGCTCTACAGGAAAGAGCCTGAAAGCCCTGTAACTCTGGGCTATAACCATGGCTTAGTTCCCAGCATCTCAGCCAACGTTTTCAGAGCTCCCAAATTTCCTATTTTGAAGTTATGTTTCAGGGCAAAGAAGTCTCGCTTGTAGTGATTTGTACCTATAGGACAGTCCATATGGCAAGGGTGTTGGAAGCTTGGGAGACCTGCCAGCTAGAGAAATTAATATTCCTGTAAAATATTTGCTGGTGATTGACAAGAATGTCAATCTCTTTGAAGAGTTCTGGGATCCCAAACTCCTTGTTTAAAAACAACAAAGATTTGATGTTTCTACATTAATTTTCCTTCAAATTGCTTGTGTTTTAAAGGGGTTGGTCTAAAAATAAATATATAAATCGTGAAGAAGCCAAATGTATAAATCACGCAAAGCAGGAAATCCCTGATTTTTTGGCCAGCTCCAATTAACATGTTTCCACTGTTGGTTTTTCTTTTTTTTTTTTTCCCCTGTGAGAAATGCAATTCATTATTTTGTTAAAATTAGTCTCCCAGCTCAATGCTCATCCATATTTTCCTGTGCTTTATTATGTTACTACTTCTACTATACACCCCAAATAAGTAATTTCATTATGTGCTCTATTAATAATGGTAAAATCAGTTTTTGTTTGTGCTGGGCAGGGAGTACAGGGAATGTGTTGGTTTTTATTAATGAACAATGCTAGAATTCCTTTGCAAACTCCTGAGAATTTGTGAGCATTATTAGAAACTCATTCACAACCACATATGAATCACTACAGCTTTCCTGTGCAAGAATGTTTCACTCTGTGTACGGTATTACACATAATAACTGTGCTACCAGCAAACATCACCCAGTTATACTTTGC
This sequence comes from Scolopax mira, assembly GCA_004320125.1. Taxonomy (NCBI): domain Eukaryota; kingdom Metazoa; phylum Chordata; class Aves; order Charadriiformes; family Scolopacidae; genus Scolopax; species Scolopax mira. The sequence goes on from BJBW01015446.1 coordinate 2,115, forward strand.
CTTCTATCCACTTGCCAGACTGTTCAGTAGCTGTTTTTCTGTCTCTGCTCAGCTATCCTGACTTGTAAGAAACTTAGAGAATGCAGCCAACTAAGAATTTACATTCCCTGTTGCTAATGCCCAGAACGCTATTACTCACAATCTATTTTCAGGTGTCAAGTGAAATCAATGAAAGGCCCCTTATGTGATATCATTTCCTCAAAGACTTCTGAGAAGAGGAGATACTTATCCTAATTCCCAAGTTCTAGAAAGTTCTGGGAAGAAATGTCCTTCCCTATCCAACAGGAAGCAGAAACAATAGATGAAGTAATAAGTGAAACTATGCAGACTATCCCATATTCTTCCATCTGTCTATGGGATCAAGTTAGAAATGTAGCCTTTAGCTCATTACAAACTGAAAATATAGAAAAGAAAAAAAAAAGGGCATCTTTTGAAAGTGACTCAGCACTTAGTTATGCTGCATGATTGTTGTTTACAGCCTTCTATCTTCTCCACTTCTTTTGGAAAAAAATGTTTAAAGAAACAGTGCCCTGAATTCAGATATTTCTGTGATAAACCTACAAGTAGGTTTAGCTTGGTCCTTACCTAACAAGGACAAATAGAGCTCTGAGGGCTGCTGGATGTACAAGGTAAATTGAATTAATAGTCAAAGACTTATTTTCCATCAAGAGCTTAACATTCACAAAGTGACTGCATGACATAGTGTGTCATCTATGATGAACTTTTTAAGTAAAGGCCCAAACTGAGCACACATTCAGGAATTATATTGAAAGGGGGTTGGGTTTACCACATTAATACATTAATTACCCATAAAAAGCTGTAGCCTAAGTCTTACTTGATTTTCTTTTAACACACCATCATGAGGAATACGTTTTTACTCAAAAAACCTAATAACGGTGTGCTCTTATTCTGTTATTATACAGGATTAGGATTAGGTACTTCCACATCTTCCATCCTCTAAGGAAGATCCCAACCTTGCTGTTCCTCAAGGGAGTACCAAGATCTCTCCTACTTTAGTGTTGTGGGAGTTGAAACCAACAAATTATTAGTCACAAGTGCAAAATTATTCCTTGCTTCTGCGGTCCACCTGTGTCCCCATCACAGGTTAATAATAATCGCAATCATATACCTCCACTGAATTCTGCTTCTGACTCCATTTAATCTCTTTGCTCTGAATTTTCCCGGAATTTTTTTTATATTTTAAAGAATACATGCTCTATTGTCCAGTTTGTCTCTTTGATGTTTGGAGCCTTATTAATGATTTTGCTAGCAATACTCCTTTTAAATGCTAGTCAGGCAAGTTCTTGTTTTTAGAACAAAAGTTTATGGCAATTTCAGGCCTGGAGTTAGAGTCCTGAGTAACGTCAAGAAGAGATGAGTGGGACTTCCACTCTGTCGGATGAAAATTTAAAGGTAGTATGACTTAGAGGAAGATCACTGTGTCAGGATTCCCTCCAAACCAAATCTCCCTGTCTCAAGGAAGGAGAAATTTGTTACTGGGCCATGTCAGACAACATTTACAGAACCAGCACTGATATTCAGGAAGATTTGTGAGAGCAAAGGTGGAGGATTTTGATGTTTAGGTCCTTTTCCTTCCCTTCTACTCCCTTTTCCAGGTGTGGACTTTCCACCTCTGACTCAGTAGCTTGCAAGAGCATGGAAAACTTGAGTCCGATTTTATCAAGCCCTGTAATTTGTAATGTTGTTGTCAACGTATAGTTCAAGAGTTTTGATTTCTTTACTTCCAATGTATTGAAATTCTGCTGATGACCTGCAGATTATCTACGTGAGGGATTGTGATTTCTCATGTGACTGAGAAATCTGCATTTCTCAACTTTGGATAGTTTTAACTTTGTACTGTAGTTTAACTGTAAGCAAGGTTTCATCATTTGTGAGGTTCATTTTCTTTCTCAACTATATGGTCTAATTGCAAGTCATCCCTTCACACAAATTGACAATATCACACAGTTCACATGACAGAAACTCACAAAATACTATTTCAGTCCTTCAGATTTCTGTGCCTCCAATGGAAGCAGCACATTATACCACAGTGTAAAGCCATATTGGGCATAGGTGGCCAGGCATGGATGTTACAGGGGTGGTCTCTGTGACAAAAGACAAAGGGCTGTCCTGTGACATACACAGCAGGTGCCAGGCAGCTCCAAGGGACCCATGGCATGACACAGCTAAGCCCAGCAGCCAAGCTGGTGTCACCAATGGGAAAACATATTTAAGAAACAACAGAAATGTTGGAGAGGTAGAGGAGAGGAAAAAAAACCTAAATATAAGACGGAGAAGCAGCAGAGGGATCACCAAGGTCAGAGCAGGAGGTAGAGGTTCTCCATGGTGAAACGAGTGGATATTTTATGAAGGACAGGGGCCCCATGAACAGTCCATGTTAAAGCAAGGGAAAAATGTGAAGGTGAAGGACCGGCAAAGACAAACTGTTATATACTGGCCCTAGCCCTCTTTTCCATCCCCCCAACACCATTTGACATGGGTAAAAGAGACAGGAGTAAGGAGTAAGGTCAAGCCTGGGAAACAGAAAAAAAGTTATTGCTTTAATGTTTTTCATTTTTGTTTGTTTCTCAATTCCCGAATACATTTTGACTGGCAATAAACTATTTTTTCCCAAGGTAAATCTGTTTTGCCCATGAGAGTAATGAGTAAGAAATCTCCCTGTCTTTATCTCAGTCCACAAGCATTCTTATTCTTGGTTTTCTTTTTCTCTCAGAAAAAGATGACACTCTCATCTTATTGAGGTGTCAGGAAAGGGTGATTGTCTGGGTGGGAGTCTGGCTGACTGGTTAACCCACTACTGAAAGCAAAAGGTTTTTTCAGGTCCAAGATCTGTTTTATCAAACACTGTAAAATCAGTTGCAGAGGGTGAGCTGTTAAATGGAGAAAAATGGAGAAAAAGACTTTGTCCTGACAAAGTGTAATCACAACTGATAAATTTGCAAGTGATTTCAACTTCCTTTTTTTCTGTAACATGCTGTCAAAGTACCATCTTTGGTTATATCAGTTTCCATGCTGATTCTTTAACTTCACCTGGCTTTTAATTTCCTCTCCAGTTCTGAATGAATTCTTCCCCATTATTTAAAGAGCTTATTATTTGATATGTTCTTTACTAAATGATGCTCCCACTTCATACCTTTCACTGCAGAGCTTCCTTTCCCACTTTGATCTCAACATCAACTATTTGTCCTATTATTTGTTGCTCTGTCCTTTGTGAAGGGAGTACACAGGCATCTAATTCTGTACAACTTCTAATATCGTGGGTTGTCCTCAATAAGACCTTTTGCAAACTGCTGTAATAAATATGTTGCATAAACCACTATGCATTGAAAGTACCCTCTGTAGATCTAACAGTGCTGGCAATCTTCAGGATAGGAAAGGCGAAACCAAATGAACAAAATGGAACATCCAATTTGAATTTGTATTACAGAATCACAGAATCACATGGGGTTGGAAGGGACCTCTGGAGATCATCGAGTTCAACCCCCCTGCCAAAGCAGGCCCACTTAGAGCAGGTTGCATAGGAACATGTCCAGGCGGGTTTTGAATGTTTCCAGAGAAGGAGACTCCACCATCTCTCTGAGCAGCCTATTCCAGGGCTCTGCCACCCTCAAAGTGAAGAAGTTCCTCCTCATGTTTAGGTGGAACTTCTTACGTTCAGGTTTATGTCCATTTTCTCTTGTCCTGTCACTGGGCACCACCGAAAAAAGACTGACCCCTCTTGACACCTACCCATTAAGTGTTTATAAGCATTAATCAGATTCCCTCTCAGTTTTCTCTTCTCTAGACTAAAAAGACCAAAGTCCAGCAACATCACCAAGTCTCATAAGAGAAATGTTCCAGACCCTTAATCATTTTTGTAGCCCTCTGCTGTACCCTCTCCAGCAGTTCCCTGCCCTTCTTGAGCTGGGGAGCCCAGATGGAGCCTCAGGGCAGAGTAGACGGAGAGGATAACCTCTCTTGACCTGCTGGTCACACTCTTCCTGACATACCCTAGGATGCCATTGGCCTTCTTGGCCACAAGGACACATTGCTGTCTCATAGTCATCCTATTGTCCACCAGAACCCCTAGGTCTTCTTCTGAGGTCCTCTCCAGCAGGTCAGCCCTCAACCTGTACCGGTACATGGGGTTATTTCCCCCCAGGTGCAGCACCCTATACTTGCCTTTATTGAAGTACATCAGGTTCCTCTTTGCCCAACCCCCCAGCCTGTCCATGTCTCACTTTATGGTGACAGCCTTTTGGCATGTCAACCACCCCTCCCAGTTTTGTATTGTCAGCAAACTTGCTGAGAGTACATTCCATCCCTTCATCCAGGTCATTGATGAATATATTGAAGAGGACTGGACCCTGTACTGACCCCTGAGGGTCTTGTTACAGACCTCCAACTGGATTTTGTGCCCCTAATAACAAACCTCTGAACTCTCAGCCAGTTTTCAATCCATCTCACTGTCCATTCCTCTAATCCACACTTCCTAAGCTTATCTATGAGGATGTTGTGGGAGACTGTGTCAAAAGCCTTGCTGAAGCCAAGGTAGACAACATCCACTGCCCTCCCTTCATCTATCCAACCAGTTATGCCATCCTAGAAGTCTATCAGGTTAGTCAAACATGACTTCCTCTTGGTAAATCCATGTTGACTACTTTTGATAGCTTCTTTTCCTCCATATGTTTTGAGATGACACCCAGAACAAAGTTGTTCCATCATCTTTCCATGAAGGGAGGTGAGACTGACCACCTGTAGTTCCCTGGTCCTCCTGCTTGCCCTTTTTGAAGACTAGGATGACATTGACTTTCCTCCAGCCCTCAGACACCTCGTCTGTTCTCCAGGACCTTTTGAAGATGATGGAGAGTGGCTCAGCAATCAAATTTTAATATCAAAAATATAAAACAAGTAGAGATCTATACTGATATAATATTATATTGATAAAGATGCAAGCAAATAACTCATAAGACTGAATAACTTGGAGGTTTTGTGTTGTGGGTATTTTCCACTCAGGTAAGCCCACATAAAAATTACTCCAATGACTACCTGTCATCCTGCCTCATAGGCATCTTTGGATAATTGACAAAATTATATAACACCATAAAATAAATTGTTAAATTGCCTCAAAGTCAGAAGAAGAGCCATCATGAATTTGGAAAAGGAAACAATATATACTTGCAAAATCATGAGATGTAGAGATAGACATAAAAACATAAATGAGGCTAAATAATCTGAACTCACTCTGAAGCAGCAAATTAATTTTTAAAAGATAAATCAAATTTAAAATCAGCATTACCTCCCTGAGAGAAGGAAACAGTGTGATCTGTAAGTCAAAAGTTTTGTAGCATTTATTATGAATTTTATTATGTTTTATGTTTATTATTTATTAATAATATATTTTTATATATTTATATAATATATTAGAAATATAATAATATACTTATTATTTATTAAACATTTAATATGTTTATTATTACTCTTATTATTTATTATTAAAGTATGAGTATGTCCCAGAATTTTTTTTTTTTAAAAGTTGAACTTGCTTTTGAAAGAGCAGATCTAATACGTGACAGCATTATGTTTTTTGTTGTTCATCTGTATGAACTTCTCTGAAAATTTTTTTCCATACTTGGAATATGGAGCATGCAAGCTGACTGAAATGCTATAGCACAAAGGAATAGAGGAATAATACACTTTAAGCTAAACCTTCTAAGCACCAAGGATCTTTTTTTTCCCAGGTCCTTCTAGGGTGACTGTATGTTTTTCCAAAATCATTTGCATGTTAGGACTTTCTCCACAGAAGAGTTACCATCCACAGTATGTTAAGATATTTTTTGGTCTGTGGTTTCCCATGTTGGCATGTCTACGTATTGTATTCATGTAAATCTTTTGTGCCACCAACAGTTTCTGAACATAACTCAAACATCTCCAGGCTGGTCAGTCTACTCACTCTCAAGTAGGTATTTGGAAAAGTCAGTGCTCATTTTCCTTTTTTTTTCTTTGGCTGAACCAACTCAATGGGATGCAGAACACTTGATGATTTATTAAATGGTTCCATTGTAGTTGGAAATCTTACAGCAGCTGGCCAACAGCTGCAGCATGCCCCAGCAGTCAGTACCTCAGCCTTCTCTTTGTCAGATGGTTTCCACTTTATTCACAACAGTGCTCGTGGTTTTCAGTGGGGTGATCCCAGAAAGCCCGGGCAGTTTGTTCCATTCATCTAGTCTAAGGCATTAAGTAATCTACTGGCAACTTTCTCTTAACACTAATTTATTTGCATCAATGACCCCTTCTTGTTTTTTATATTAAACCTCTGGAGAGGGTAAGTATAGTTGTTCATGATGTTCCTGGGTTAGCCTCCATTTAGAACGTATGAACTTCTTCAGTATAGTGTTCTGGGCAGGGACCTTATATTTTTTCTTTTCTACATGTGCCCAAAATAAACAGAATTGCAACAGTGGGCAAATTATACCCTGTTCCAAATTACACTAGGTTTACTGGACTTGAGATTTCAGGAAAAAAAAAAAAAAAGAGACTCGCTGTTTAGACAGATTGGTGTATAATTGGGTTTTGGTAGTGTAATCTGAGAACCTGAGGAGCATGGACATAAATCTGGCTTGGACTCAAGTGAAGCCCTTAGTCTGGGCAAGGATACAAACATTCCTTGCAGGAATAAAAATTCTGCTATGAGAATGGTTTTTTGGTTGTCCATGTAGATGTTGAGTAATACAGACTCAAGCACATTCCCTTGTGGCAGATCATAATGTAGTCTCCACTATTGGCTTTTGTTTTTGCAGAGTTCAACATAGAAATCATTGTTGATTATGGAGAATTTTGTTCTTTTTTAGATAGAAATTGTATCAGTCATTCTATGCATTGATTTTCTCTCATGTACTGTATTTTGTCTAAAAGCATCTGGTGGTATATGGTGTCAGACACAGCTGATTGGCCTTTGAACATCGCATCTGTGCCCATATCACTTTCAAACTCAACTTCAGCAACTTGAATGATGTTCAGTGCTCAGCCAGGACATACTTTCTCAAGTGTAATTCAGCTTTCTTGGAGAGAAGGTGGTGTTCAGCCACTGGTGACAGACAGTTTATAAATTACTTCAGTACTTTATCTTTAAAATGATACATTAAAGACATCGGCTTGATGGGGTTTGGCTCTGGAGCATCCTTCCCTCTTTTTAGAAGTGCTATAACACAACCTTGTAACAATTTCTTAGGGGCTGTATGTATAGTTGAGCATAAGTTCTACAACTGGATCAGCCAACCATTTGTCACTGGTCCCAAATGTTACCTCTGAAATAAATCTGTACTTTAGGCAGATTCACTTGCAGTGTAATATGAAAAGGGTCCCTCTATGATGGGACAGCCACTGGATCCGAAACTTTTCAGCTTGTCAGTCAAGAAGGCCTCTTCAAAATTTACAGCCTCTAAAGGAGCAGGTGCAGTTCAGGTGTCTTGGATGCATATCCATTTGCTGGTCAAGAAACATTACTCATACCTGGTTATTCACACATAAAAAAGTGCTGCTGAAGAGAAACTGTGACTACGTGAAGCATGAATATGATCTAACTTTCCAAATGCTAATTCACTAAGTCTTACCAGACCTTTTAGAAACTGCTGGAACTGAATCTGTTTTAAATTATTCTATTTTAAGTGATCACCAGAGTCTAGTCTGACATTCTGCATAAGACAGGCCAAGGAATTTCACTGAGTTCTCCAGACCACAAATCCCTTCTTAGATCCATCAAACCTTCATATCTTTGTCATGCAACTGCAAAATCACAAAGAGTTTGTGGGGGATTTCCAGGTTGTGAATTTGTGGTTTTAAATCCAGACCTTTAGTTATTTAAATAATAATAAAAGATATTTGTGTTAAGATGATGAGTTTTCTGGAAAACTTTCTTGCAATGTGCCAAGACTGCTTGCTATGGAGAAAGGGAATGAAACCAATTACTTCCTCTAAGAACTCCATTTCAAGAAAATAATCCTGTGTTTGAGCTTTGAGGAATTGTTGTCACTCAGTTTAACACGCATTTCCTTTTCATTTTGTAAAGTGTCTTCAATAGCCATCTGATCCTGACAGGACTGTAGGTGAAATGGACTTTTGAATTCACCCCGAATGGCCTGCCACTTTCCTGCATTACAAATGGGAAATGCAGCAAAAGACATATGTATACTGCTTTACTTAAAAGTGTATTTTCAAATCTTTATTTCTCCCTAAACAGGATAAAAAAATCACAGAAGTCCAGAAATTCTAAAAAAGATAATGCCAGGTGTTTTGAGGGAAAGCTATGGGAACAGATGGCCTTACTGGAGGAGGTAAAATAAAAATTTCTAGATGCTATATTTGAAACTTAGTGAAGAAGAGCAGCTGAATCTGGAGGATGGTGCCAGCATCTACCCTCTGATTTGAGCGAAGAACTTGACAGAAGTGCAGAACCAAAGCAATAGGGGCTGTACTCCTTCATATTTTCAGAAATCAGAGTGAAGACTAACACTAAATTAATAATATATCCTTCACATGAAGGCTGTGCTCTAACTTCATGAGTACTAGCATACGTGGCCTTGATCCCAACAATTGTATAATTCTATAAGCTTCCATAGAGCCAGCACATGTAATCTCCACTGCTGGCACCAATTATGCTTGGCATTGTATCCAAACACCCACTTTACACCAGATCTGTCAGTATCAAAGCCATGAGGCTGGAACTTTTCCTGTGCTCTGGAATACATTGATTCAAATAACTCGTCAAAGCTGTAATTATGAATAACTGTTATATCTGTGTTCTTCTTTGGGACTGGATATCACTAGAGAGTAGACAGTTATAATAAAGGTAATTCAACCGTGGCAAGACATACCATACCACAGTGTATTGTCCTATAGGGTCTGTTCTGCAAGGGGCGCCCTACACTTCAGGAACATAGGGCAGAAGCCTGCTGCCCTCTTGCAGTGCTCAAAACAGTAACATACACCTCCTTCCCAAGCCTCTCTGCTCTTAAATTATACATTTAAAATAAATATGCATATAATTTATAGGATTTTAAACAAACATACACATAAATTATGTTCATATTTGAAAAGGGCAGTCTAGAATGGATGGAGACAAGTAGACATAGATCATCTGTGAGAGAGATCTTGGATGTCTTGTGATCTATGTGAAGGTACAAAAGGAGCAATGAGCTGATCAGACTCATTGATGTTCCACACAGCTAACCAACAGCATATTAATCTGTGGTTCACATGGTGTACTTTGCCCTTCACCCAGTTACCTGTAAGCAGTTCTGATGAAAACCATGGACCAGTTATTCAGGAGGCAGCTTTGCATGTGCACATTTATCCAGGAGTCTCTTAGGGCTTGATTATGCCTTTCACCCTGGTTGGTGCAGAACACGGTTACACAGCTGAACAGCCCTGTTGTTCGCAGCAGGGCTGGATTCTTTCTTGCTCTGCAAAATAGGTCCTGTGTGAAGACAAGCACACATATTGACTACTGGTCTTCATCATGTAGCTCTTACCCCTAAATTATAACAATCATGAAGAAGACATGAATATACATCAAGATGTTTGGTCCTCTGTCTGAATATATCTTCCTGAAATGCTCTTAGCAGATTCAACATTTAACCATAATAGTTGTGCGAGTTATTTTGTAAATTGTTCTACAGAAGAATGAAAGCTGTAAGAATTGAAAAGTACAATGAGATATGTATTTCTGAAAATAATTTTAGGGCATTCAGTCCAGCTGTGCATCTCTTTCATTGGTTCCTACACACAAGTAGTCAATTATATGAGATATTTAAACAAGAGACATTCTTTTTGAAACTTGTAACATCATTTACTTACAGTTCTGTTCTTTCATATTAGCTTACGTTACTAGAAAATGGAAATAAAATAATGCTTACTACAGCTGTATATTCACAGTTAGCAAAAGGACCTTCCATTGGGAAAGCGGACAAACTGGTACAAGCTCTTTCAAATTGCACACCTGTGGCCAGTGCATGTTATGGATTGATTGACATGAGAGTAGCAATCAAAATACCGGCTTAACCCTAATGTCTTGTGTTACTCAGCTCTCTCTTTTGTTCAAAGCTTTCCACTACCCTCCGATTTTTAATACTACTTGCTTCCATGAAGTTTTCCCAGTTTATTTCCTTAAATCTTGCCTCCCCCTGCTGGTTGTGCAAAACAGAATTTGTGAATAAAAACCCACTGTCCCAAAGGTAACTGATATGAGAGAAAAAACATCAAGAACAAAGGATAGTCCCAGTCCTGACCCCGCAGTAGTGTGGGCAAATCTCCATATATACACTGTAGGTCCCAGACCTCCTCTGAGCTTCATTGTTGCTTCTTTAGACACAAGACGACCCACTTTTCTCTCAAACATGATACAATCTCCAGGGCTTTGGGGTTTTTTTGAAGGTGGGTTGGTTGTGAGGGGTTTTTTTGGTGATTTCTTGTTTGGTTGTTTGGTTTGGGTTTTTTTTTTCTGACACAAGTAGTGCAACAAAGTCTCTGTTTTAATAATTGGGTAAAGTTAGAAAAAGAAAACAGATGGGCAAAGCATTATTTTTGGTTCCACATCCAAAACACCTTTACTGAATTACTGTGTACAATGATAGAATGCTTATCCTGTAAGTAAGTTGGTGCTTTTTCTAAGATGCTAAAAATTTACTGAACAGCCAGTGGTTTATTTCTATAAAGTCTTAATTAGCTTTAATTACCATGGGTCTATTTATACCTATTTTCACCCATTTATTCAGTCTGTCTTCATGTTTACAGAACCAGTATAAGAATATCTAGACTGTGATGCTGAAAATGTTTTGCTAATTCAAACATATATGAACCACAGGATGTATAATTTTCAGAACTATGTCTACATGGGCTGCAATTTACATTAAATTGCTGTTTTGGTTAAATGGCACCTTAGCTACCAAGCAACTCTTTGAATAGTTGTTTCTTTAATTATTATTTAATTTTGTGGTTATGACTGGTTTTCAGTTAAAGAGGGTACTACTGACAAATTCAATTAAAGGAAAATAGAGGACTTAATGGCCCATGCTAATGATTCATTTCATACATAATATTTTATCATTTTCTGTGCAAATTTATAATGAGTGCTTAGCTTGTATTAATAAATGCTTACATTTAGCCTACATAAACTATAGTGATTAAAATACTTTGCTAATGATATCTGTTTATATATGCTTTAAAAACAATTAGGTCCTTTCTTTAAAGTAGTTTTATCAGCACAACTTTCTATGAGAATGCATATTTTGTCATTAAGAAGGAAACACAGGTATAGGAATGTAATAAAATATCCACAAGCAATGTTTTTTGATATTTGAACAGCTCATGATATGCATCTGCTATACTCAGGAAAACAAACTTTGAAGAATTATAGCAATCAGTTCAACACTCTATCTGTTTTTATAATATCACATGAAGAAGAATGAGTTTGATAAATCACCTTTGCAGGTAACTGCATTAAGAAAAAATACTTCTCTATTCCACAGAAAAGGCAGAAATTTTAATTTCTAGTGTTTCTAAAATATGCATGTAGGAGTGAAAGGCAGGGTAAGTAGCTATTACAGTCTTGGTTTTACATTTTGCATCTTCACAGATGAAGATATATTGCCTACCAAAGTGAATAAAGTCATAATTTAAAAACTTTTAAGGGTATAATATACTGTTTTAAGACACCATGCTGTATTGGGACGATTTTGTTTTCATTGCTTTTTCTTGCACTAAGAAATTAGTGCACAATCATTTGCTTTAAGTAAAGAATGTTATTAGTTTAAATGGTAAAACAGACATATTGCAGTTGCTTCTGCAACTTCTGCTTGACTAGTACTATTGGGATTTCAAATACATTTTTGTAGGGTTAATGTTATAGGATAGCAAAAAGAAGGGAGGGGATGAATATGTTTAAGAATAGAACAATAATTCAGAAACCCAAGTGTATGCAAAAATCACAAACAGTCACATTCTTAAATCTCTTATATAATCTGTCGATATCTTAACATCTTCTCTATTTAAATTTTAGGTGGCGGCACTGGTGAAGGATTGAGATGAATGAGTTACAATTAGTTTAACTTCATGAATCTTAGAAGTACTGAAATTCAGTATGCCATTTGGAAGTTGCTGCAAATTCTTCTATAAAAGGTGAAAAAAAAAAGTGCCAGATTTCTTCTTTGAAGCAAAAAAGTTCTTAGATCCTCATCTAAAGACACTCTACGCTGGCAGTCACTGCCAAAATCTTTGCGGTTTGCGTTTCTGGAACTTCCACTGCAAAATCTGTTGATACTGAAATCTAATGTTATTTAAGCTTCTTAGCAGTAAATAATCAGATTTTAAGAATGAACATAGATCAGGATTATCAGGATCATACATCGGTGATCTCTGCCAAGTGATGCATGACAATGTGAAGTTTAAGTCTGTTTTCCTTTGACAAAGAGTGATGGTAACATATTTTTCATATTCCCTCAAGAACCAGAGAAGTAGCATTCTTGAAAAATTTAAGACCTCTATAAAATTCAGAGCTCCATATATGTTTATATTAGTACTCATTTATCCTACAAGAATTCCAAAAGCAAAATATATTTTTCTGTTTAATTTTGAGGCATCAAAAAAAAATTAAAAGGAAAAAATATTGTTCTTTGACCATGATTTTTTTCTTCCTGACTATTTCTAGAGGAAAGACCTGAAAACTGAGATTCATTTTTCAAGTACAAGTGAATAGCCACCAGAGTAAAAGGCAGAAGCAGCTGCATAGTCTATGTCATACATATGTTTCTCCACATGGGAGGACCAAAAAGGTAGATGTTCATCAACAGGCATTCAAGTAATCCAAATAAAGTTTTCTATACATTGCATTTTCACCTCCTTTCATCAAATTTTAGTCCAAACTCCATCAATTTGTTTCAATATGGAGTTTAACGTTACTAAAAGCTTAGTAAGGCTGACTGAGCTGGTGGTGTCCCTGAAACATCACCACAGAGTCTGTGATCCTGGTAACCATAATTTCAGACAACTGACCAGAGGTGGCCTGATACCAGGGCTTTGCCACCCATAGCTAATTGCCATTGATCTGCTTGGGTGTCTGGAAGCTGACCGTGAGGCAGCTGGTGCCCAGCACCAAGTTAACACTGAATGCCAGCAGAAAGGCTGGGGAAATATGCACCTTATTTTGTTCTCTGACTGTCTCTAGGGTTTAACCTATAAGCTGGACAGTAATAGGAACAGAGGTTAGGTAGATTGTCATTACCCTTATGCACTTCTTGAGGAAGTATTTTAATGTATGGCTTGTTATTTATCTGGTTTGCCACTTAAAGTTATTCATGTACTAAAGGATTCCCAAGTGCTTTGCAAGTAAGTAAAAAAATCACCTGTCAAGAAATTCCAGATGTTTACTTTTTAAGGTTTCTAAGTCATGGAGTGCATACAGCTATCAATCAAAGAGTGAGCCAAACAGGTGACAGATTTTTTAAAGGTTTCTTAGGAACTACACAATCTTTGCACTTAAGTCCTACATACTTGGCAGAGGGGTTATATTACATTCATAGCTTCGTTATCTGGGTGGATCTGATATTTATTTCTAAATTTGACCAGCACAATCATATCTGTATTCTCAGGAACTTCTCTTTGTGGCTATAAACTTTGGTGCTACAGTTATATAAGAACACAGTTGTTGTGGCACGGTCCTCAGAAATACTCTTCAGGGGTCAGCAGTATTTACTGCCAAAGAGTTATGGATTTCCACCTCCAAATATTTCTTGATGTCTTTCACCTGAACATTTTGCTGTCGTTGGTAGGAGTCTCTACACTGAATATTCACACTGTAAAGACTGTGAGAGAAGATTCATAAAGAATTATACAATGCTTTATAAAAGGAATATAAAAATGTATAGATAACCCTATATCACAGCAATGCCCTTGAGAAAGATCATTTGGAAAATGGAAAGGTTAAGGGGAATTTCCCATAAAAGTACATTTTTGCTGAAAATTTTGTCTGCTAAGAGATGCCATGCTAAGTGATAACAGAAAACATACTGCTAAAGAAAACATAAACATACTAAATTTTGCTACCTTTACTGCATATCTCTAGGTCCCCAGCGTGGATATCTATTCTTTCCTAGGAAAAACACATGGACACAATTGCAAGTAATAGAAAAATGCTACAGAACCCCCTGGATTCCAGTCCCTAACCTGTTGGATTATGACAGCTTTTGCAGACTTCACTGCTATACGATCAGGCTCTTGGCAGGGGGCTTAGGTCATACCAGGCCTAGGGACAGAGCTCCAGTTTTATCTCACCTTTCTTTCATCCCTTCAGTAGAGTGCCCAGCACATCTGGAATATGAATGGTCTTCTGAAGTTTCAGGATTTTCTTTCCTTAGTTTGCAGAGGAAGTCCAGATATGGTCTATTTTTCACTTTGATGTCTGCAGTTAAATGGGATGAATTCAGACCAAACATGTTCTGATTATGATAATGAACAGTGTTGGGTTTGATTATTGAAAATGCTACTGTATCTTGATCTTTCAGATGTCCGACTCCTTCTGTATCAGTCTGATAAAAAGATTATGGCCTAATTTGTGCAAGGTCAACATTTAAACTGTACTAACACCAGTTTCCTCAGACCTGTTTTCTCCAAGACTGATGATGTGTTTTGCACAAAGGGATAGAAACATATTGTGTCTTTATTCGATTTTTAAGGTAGCTATTGGGTCTTAAGATACTACTCGATTTAGTAAAATAGACCTTTTTTTTTTCCCGTTTTGCCCAAAACTGCCCGGGTCATTTTTATGCCAGAAAATTTTACTAATTATTTAATTTTTTTAACCATACAATAAAAGACAATTTCAATTATTTTAAAGTAGAAAACAGATGTTAGTGAATTTGCACGGGCTAATTAACTTTCTACAAATACCTCACTGTGAGTTCAGAAAGCTCAAATTACAAAAATTAAACATATCAAAAGCACACAGTCTAATATGCCCAAAACAAAGTAGAATCGTCTGAAATGTGAGCAACATATTAATGGCTATTTAGAAATGATTGAATTCTATTGTTGGTTTGGGGTTTTTTTTCTTTTTTTTTTTTTCTTTTTTATGTGAGCCACATTAAAAAGGAAAAAGAATAAAAGGGGCATCTAATTTCATCCCAAAAATCCACCCCTAAAGCCCATGGCCTAAGCATTAAGCTGCAGATAAGGTAAGACCTCCTGAGTTTACCCCTGAGCAAACACAAAGTGTCACTTTATTTAGTTGCCTCTGCACTCAGCACAGCTGTCTAAGTGCAAGTTCAGGGGCTGAACTGAATGTTCAAACCTTTTTAGTAGGGCCATGATTTGGTAGATAGATCTTCTTCCCTCAGTTCTTCAATAAACGAATCCGATTGCTGGACAATAATGTCATTGAAGACAATGATTTCTCATGACTCCAGGCATAGAATATTTTGTTTACATGAGTTACCAGTAGGTATTTTAATTTTACAGATAACTTGGTATATTTTACATTCCCTCTTTCTCCTTCAGTCACCACCATAGATTGGTGGCCTACTATACTGCTCAGGTACCTAATTCAGATCAAATTCAGGATCTTAACTCAGGAAGCCAGCTGCTTGGTCTTTCCATTGGCTGTGTAAAGGATGTAGGCATTTGCTGATGGACAGGTTCTGCACTGACCACATAAAATTTCAACATGTTATTGTATTGTGCAATCATTGATCTGTGTGGATATATTGGATGGAAATAATATGAATTAGCAAATAACTGCGTAATTGGAAGAAGTGTAAGGAAGGAAGAAGTGAAGGAAGGCAATGGGAATGTACAAGGGTAGAAAGCCAAGAAAGCCAAAGTAGGACTCTCGTTCAATCATAAGAAAAGGAGACAGAGAAAACCTGTTACTAATCTTCAGCTATATGAAATGTGGCTTCAAAGAGAAAGACTGTGGGTTGTTGTCTGTGTTTGCTGAAGATGCAACAGAGGATAATGCTAAAGACTGCAATATAGAGCATCGAGTTTACACATTAGAGAAGACAAAAGAAAAAATGATCTCTCTCACTTTACAGAGAGTGAAATAAATTAATAGAATGCCTAGGGAATTTTTGGAATCCTCATACTGTAGGTTTTTAAAAACAGGATAGACAAACATATGTCAGTGATGATTTAGGTACCACTGGTCCTGCCTTGGGGTAGGAGGAAGGACTGAACAATCTCTCTCTAGTTCCCTTCCATCCCTGTTTGCTGTGAATCTATGATAAGCGGCAAAAATACTTCAATAGCAGACACTGAGAGGTCACTCAGGGAGAGAAAAGAAAGAGTAATAGCAAGAAAAAAAAAAAAGAAGGTTTACCAATCCTTAGTATCTCTCAGTTCTCCAACTGCACCTTTTTCAGGAATATTTCCACCAAAAAAGATATTATGAAAGCAAGTCTTATTGATATTTTGAGATGCCAGAACATAGGACCAAAGGTGGAAATGTAATATGGAAGATAGATCAGATGACGAAAAAAAATCATGATGCAAGGAGAGGCAAGGTAGCAGTCATAGACAAAATCCTTTATTCCAACAGTGTTTTTAATTGTGTATCAGGCCAAAGTTAAGACTTTTTACATTAATCTTTAAATGTTGCAAAAAGACATTTCTTCTTTGGGTCAGTGTACTACTTAGCAACTCTCAGCCCATCCCTGAGACAATTAAGATAGACCAGACGATTATGAAAACACTAATGCAAGCATACAAAAATTCCATTTTTTCCCTAGGATTATTATGCAAAAGTATGTAATATTTTTCATTAAAATATATTAGCTGAGAAGCTGATATATGTGATATACATATGTGAAGCTGATTGCATTTAAATACTTTATTGTAAGGCTATGCACAAAACAACGTTAAGACAACCACATTATTTTTTCTTTTCATGAATTTTGCATGTTTAACCAAAGCAATAACGCTGTGTTCAACATTGCAATGGAATAAAACATTTTCTGTTACTTTAAATAAAAATTTAGAAAATACTTTAAGCCTGTGACGTTATTTTTACTACATTTTAGCCTGTTACAGAATCTCATGTTTTCTCTCTTTCGTTTTTTTTTTGGTTGACAGAGGGAAGCTGAGCACAAAAATCACAGCATCCATGCATACACTCAATCAGCTGGCACATTGTAAACATGCTTCACATTTTTCTATCTCTAATATGACCCCCAGCAGAAATTTACTTCTAAATCTTATTCAGATTATCAACTTATTTATTTTTTTTTCAAATGGTACCAACCCCAATATTTTAAATTTAAATACTGATTTTTAAATTTTTCAGAGTTTTAACATTTTCTCTGACAGAAGTAGGTTTATTTGCCAGCATGCACCTGGAAATCCTGCTTAAATACATATGGAAAACACTTAATAAGTCAACTATTTATGTGATCAGCTTTATACTGTGTATTTTCTTTCTGTTCCTACCTGATTTACAGGTAAAAATTAACAATGGGCATATGTATCAATCATTTCAGTCATCACTATGCACACACATAGGCAATATAATCAAATCTACAAGACCAAGTAATTCCTAAATAAAGAATGTAGTTTTCTTCTCATTTATACCATCATTTCACTGTACTGTTGTTTACCTTGTAAATAAATGAGGGGTGAGTTGCTGTACTATTTCAGATATGTGTTAAAATGGAATTAATTTAAGTAACTCAGCTAAGAGCATTTCCCATTATCTGCTACCATTTCATATTTCCCCTCAGAACATTCCCCCTC
The DNA here is from genome assembly GCA_004320125.1 of Scolopax mira. Classification (NCBI taxonomy): domain Eukaryota; kingdom Metazoa; phylum Chordata; class Aves; order Charadriiformes; family Scolopacidae; genus Scolopax; species Scolopax mira. The sequence continues at coordinate 19,890 of BJBW01015446.1, forward strand.
AGTCATTATCTGCAATAAAGAGTTGACTTTACCACTAAACAGATCTGAAGAATCAACAGTATCACTGGATTAGCCTTTATAACACAAAATACTCTCTGATTGCAGTGGCTGTTTTGTTTGATGAAAAGGCGTGGGCAAAGCAACACTAGAGAAGAGGCATAGTTGTGTCCTACTAAGACACAGACATAAAGAGCTCAAATTCTATGATATGAAAAAAATGTCTCCTTAGCCATTCCCAGCCAAGCTTCACATCCTGACAGTTATAGCCATAAAGGCTAAGCATAGCTCAGTTACAGACCTGAGAGTAACTTGTATTTGGTGCCAGAGAGTGTAAGAAGCACTGAATATACCAGTTAATACTTCAGACATGTAATTTTCCCCACTACAGGTTTCTCTTTAATCTGGCTTGTTTAGTGGTACTCAAACAGATCTAACAAAGCTCAAGCAAAAAGCAGACGATGAGCACTTTGCTGCCCATGCCACAAGTAGATTACATTAAATATTTCTATATTTTAACAAAACCCAAGATTTTAATATACGTAACAGTTTCCCACAGATTATCTCTATTGTTTGGTAATTTCCTATTATAAAATGTAATAAAAAAAAATAATTAAGACAATGAAAAGCTAAAGTTAGTAGAAATCCTGGAAATGTGCAAAGGAAAACCAGCAAACATTTACAATTGTAATGTCCCAACGCAGTTCTAATAACTTCAGCTCTGATTTATTTTCCCATCCTCCTGTTCCAAGATCTGCACCTTGTCTTTTTTCTTTAGGATGAACAAAGATCATGGAACAGATTGCAAGTGAGGCAAATTGCATGTCTGTTTATGGTTGTGTTACACATATTCTATATATCATTTGCAAACTATTCCCCAAAGAAATGGTATCAAACTTTTGGGGAAGAGAAAGGATCTGATGACAATCTGTTTTCATTTCATTTCTTTCAGATGCTCCATGATATTTCATCTGCTTTATCTGCTTAGCTTCATTTCTTGTACTGCAGCTATTGCTTTCCTATCATTGCCCATTTATTTCTTTTGTTCTCTTTGGCTTTAATGTTCTTTAACTATATTATTTGATTTGAAGATGCCATTACAATTAAAAGAGAAGCAGGCCAAATCTATTTGATCTGAATGTTACATTTGCTTTGCAAACAGTCTATTTTAGATTAAAAGTAGAAAAAAAATTTTAAAAAAACACACATCTTAAAACATAGCAGTATTCCAAGATCCCTAACTTATGCACACATTTGATCTGCAAGTTTTAGCACCAAGGTAATTTTACTTGGATGGTTTATGAAGTAATTTAGCATAAATGTCTTTATTTTTTAAGTTACAAAAGTTTAAAATAAAGTTCTTGTGCTCTTCATCTTCTCATCTGGATACTGAGTTGGCTTGAGCAATAATTATAAGACAGGTTTTACTAAAAGGTAACTTCAGCTAAACACCAGAATTACCAAAGTTAAGTGCTCAGAAAAAAGCAGAACTCCTGTGAAGCGTACTGAACTATTAACAATACTTGCCAAAGACAAAACTATTATCAGCACTTTGGAATATCTTTTAGCTAAACAAAGCCCCATCATCTTTAACACATCTTCCTGTCTGTAACTGGTACTAATCTGTCCTCTAAAGCCACTGTTAAAATGAGATTTTTTTTTTAATTATTCTTTTTCAATCAACAGTTTACAAAGCCCATAAATCAAAGAAAAATCTTGCCCTCCAAAAAAACCCAACCCAAACCAAACTAAAAAACCCATACACAACACCACAACCTTGATTTTCATCTCAATTCCACCAGCATGCAACAGGAGCGACTCCTTTGAATCAACAGGGAATCATCAGGCATTTACAGAGCAACAAAGTGGCCAAATCCAACACAGAGAAAACTTTTCTCAGTCAATCAAGTTGCACTGCAGATTCCTTCGTTGCAAAGTGTTAGGAAAGAAACAATAGCATTACAACATAAGCTCGGTCTATTTATGGGTAATATTTGCTTATGCAATTAATTAATCATCGTGATTAATTATGCTAGAAAGTGAACAGATTATTTCAGTAAACCAAGATTACTTGCCTAGAGATCTAGGAGCTGCATATGTACACATTCACTAATAAATGCTAAGGATCACTGGTAAGGCAGGTTGCAGCTTGGAAAAAGTAGTAGTTACTAAGTGAAACTGCATTTGGCAACTATTGACCTTTGAGTTCTTAACCTGGAGGATATATAAACAACACAATGTTCTCTGGCAAGTTTTCCCTGATAACCTGCTGGAAAAGGGACAGAATAACCTCAAGCCATTTTGCATGCACAATTTAGCAATTATGTGGTCAGAGGAAGGATGATTCTGTTAAGCTGCTGGGAAAGGTAGATGTTTACAGGCTTTATGCATTTACAAAAGAATTTCAAAATTTAACACAGCATAATCAATATCAACTCCAGTTCTTCTATACCGAGATAAATGATACCGAACAGTGTACTGGGAACACACACATGCAAAAACAGAAAGAGGGGAAGGATTCAGACTGAATAAAGCAGTTCATATGAATCAAAATCATAGCATTGGCAATCCTGGTTTCAGGACAGAATGTTAAAGTGAGGCAGATTTTATCAGCATGAACAACATGAAAAATTATTTTGGTGTATTTTGTTTTAAAAAAGAAACACTAAAATTATTTCAGGTTTCTAATATAATTGAATAAAAATTTTCAAATCTATAAAAAAGTTATTTTTGATAACTATTATAATCAGAACCCATGCTCAAAATGGTGATGTGAATGGTTTATATTTCTACTTGTACTTGAAAAGCATGTTTTCATTTTAAATTTATGTAAGTAAAAATTTTGCAAAATAAACATATTGCGATCCACATCACAAAACATTGCAAACATCATAACGCAATCTATGTTAAGCTGTGGATGCACACAGAGTTTGTCTTTTTAACTTCTTTTAACTGTCAGTCCTTCCAATATATGCAAGCTTTCTTGGTTATATTCAGGACACAGAGGGTAAGAGAAACAGCTCATCCCAAATCCTGCACCACCACAGTTTTATTTCTAATTGGTGTTTCTACACTCTCCATGCATTCATCAATCAATCAGATGTAAATTACAGCATGCCTGATTGGGTCTCCTTCACCCTAACCATTCCCTGCTGACTCGCAGTGCTTGCCAACTGCTGCAGTGAGCAAGATGAGCAGCAGTAACAGCACCTCTACTGTTTTGGTTGGTCTTGGCTACCACTAGTAGCACAGATAACAACTGCTTGCTTAACACATCTTGAACATCTTGAGCCCAATTGTCCCATTGAAGAATGCAGCTGTCACCCTTGATCAAGCACGAGACATCACTGCCATAAAGTAATACAAAAGAGTAGGTCCATAAATTCAAACACTGTTGTTGTAGTTTCAGAGGAACTCCTTCCTTTACATGGGAAACAGGCATAGAAAAATGTCTAGTGGGTGGGGAGGGAAGAGGCACGGAAGACACAAGTTGCAAAAAAGCTTTTTTTCATAATACTTAAACTTATGGCATGATCAGTGAAAATACTTCAGGGTCAGTAATCTAAGTAAACCAGGAAAATGGACTGTGCACCACTGAAAAGGTTTAATAAGGATTTAAGCTGAAAAACTTACAGCTACCTACAAATGTAGTGCTCAGACTTTATTCTATGGTCTCCACTCTGCTATGTTACAGTTGTCATGCTGCATAAGCATAGATTTAGCATATTTTAGAGCAGAATAATGTCTAAAATTACCCTCAAATTGGCATTGCCTCAACGCAATTTTCTCAATAAGCCATACCCTGTTAGCTAGCCCCAGTGAGAGGACTGCCAAGTCCAAAAAGAGACTGAAGAGATATTTGTGTGAGGGACAGTGAGGGGGAGAGGGACAAAGAGGAACAGTGGGAGGAGAAGGACAGTGATTACATTGTTTGGCCCAGCGAACAAGGTAACACAATTGTGGAAATACAAAGATCACAACTATTTTGTTGTTAATTGACGTGTATAAGTTTTATGGCAATATGGATAACACCAGATTTCACTGACCCTAGCAGTATTTTCAGGCAGCAGGAAAAATGAGTCTTGTGGGTGTCACTTACAGAAAAGTATGAACTGGTTCATGAACAATTTAATCATTGTGCTAGGCAGAAACAGGCTTTCCTTCATCTTCACAGATAGATGTCGTTTTGTTCTGTTTTTCTTGAAACAACATCTTGAATGCAACCTTCTGTTTTTGAGTGACTAAGATTGATGTTCCCTCATCGCTGCCTGTGAATACCAAAAGTGAACTCTTTGTTTTTGTGCCCAGCACTGAGCAAAGGCACTGGGGCATCCAGGATAGAAAGATGGTAGCTTTTAGAAGACTCAGGTTTGAACATCAGGACTGGCATCTGGAGGACAAAGCTATTCAGCTTATGTAAGAAGCAAGTCTTCCATTTGGGGCACAGAAATTAGCCTCTGCTATAAATATCTGATCTGCATGGGGTTTGAAAACTTTGTTAAATGGAATGTAAAAGTGCACAACTGAAATAATCTCATTTATTGATCTCCTGGGCTATAAAAAAATTTAATGTCCATGAGTGACCCAACATTTTTAACATCATTCATATATCACAATTCAATCGCAATTATATTACAAAATATACCTTTGTGTAATACTCAGATTGTGTTTTGTAATCCAAGGAGCTGGGGGTGTTGAAGGAAAGAGAAAGAGAAAAGGATATATATGATGTGCCATGAACATAAGAACATAATCTAAGTGGAGTGTCCAACTGCAACCTGAAAGGATGGTATAAACTATTGATAGTGTGCCAAACAGAAGAGTTTGTTCTGCTTCCACCTCTGTAGTTACTTTCAGCAAGACATTTTGCAATCTTTGTGTCAGTTGTCCTTTTCACCCTCTTCCTGTGCTGTCAATTAATCTGTACATTCTTCCTGGACAAAAGCTATAGGTGTAAATCACACTTAGAAAACACGAGTGTGATTGTGACTGGGATGTATTTTTCCAGATGTTACATTACTACTAAAATCTCCTTGACTGCTTGTTTTAATTTCTAGAGCTATATTTTTAAGGAGACCTCCCTTTTGCCTCCCCTTTTATCCAGTGTCAGGGTGGTTAGATTATTCACCTAGGTCATGGAAGACCCAATTTCAGTTCAGCACATATGCCTGAGGAGACTGACTTTCCTCTCATTGCATCTGTAAAACAATGGCACCATATGACATTTGGGTATGGGTTTCTTAACATTTGCTGGTGGTAATGCTGTTCTCATTGATAACTGGAGCTCCAATTCAAATCAATCACAATTCTACTGTATTGCTTTGTGGTTCCTTCTTTCCCTCCTTGACCCAATGGAGTGAAACAGCAGCCTCCTCAGTGGGGCAGAATTCTCCTCTCCTCCTTCCAAGTTGCCTCAGGCAGCTGAGCTGTCTGAGCTACATGCCTTATCAGTTAGGAGAAAGGCAGTAGCAGTGCTTTTTGAATATTTCTAAACATTTCTTCAGGCACAGTTACTTCACACATTTAAAACTAAAGTCACAAACAGCTCTGAGTTGCCAAAAAATTTCATTTCTTTAGCAAATAAATTCTTTCCCCTCTCACACAAAAAAAAAAAAAAAAAAAAAAAAATCACTGTGCTACTCTGTTCCATAATTTTCATAGCTTTATGGAAAGAATGAATGGATTCATCAACAAAACATGTTGGAAAGAGAGAGATCTGTTCAGGGAACTAAAGTGCAACGTTGTGGACCTAATAAACAGGAACTACCTAAAAGAGATGAGATGAGCCAAGAAAGAGACAGTTACTGTCAAGGTTTTCAGGATTACAGGTTGCCCATGCACTTGGAGAGGGAATTCAGTGTCTAAAAGAGGCAACAAGATATTCAGGCCATCAGTACATCCAGGAGAACTTAGCCCATGTCTCATACGAAATAATAAAAGAGTGTTGGGAATGACTTTCAGCAACCACAGATGCTAATGAATCTCAAAGGAAAAGATGATGATGATGACAAGGACATGGGTAGGCTGCATGATGGAAGAGGTTTTAATCAAGAAGGTCCAAAACCACAATTGAGAACAACCTGACAATTTGACTTTGAGAGGAAATTAACTAGTGCACTTTTACTATAATGAAGAAGGCAGATTACTGGGACTTCAGAGAACTGAAGTCTCAACTACCTGACATGTCATGATAATTATAAGACTAAGTAAGCAAGAGTAGGAAAAAAAAATGTTGGAAAAAATGGAGCTCTGAAGCTCTAAGTGTTATTAGAAATAAATAAAAGCAGGGCATGCAATAGCTTCACAGAATAAACTATAGTTTATAGAAATGAAGTAAAATGCCTTGTTTACTCTGTAAAAATCACTGCAAACTAGAAATGCACAGAATTAAATGGATTTTGAGATATTCTAGGGAAAACCAGAAAGTTGCTACCACATCTCTAATTGCCAAGGGGCCTATTCTTCGTAAAATTTTACATACTCAGGATGCCCATGTCACCATAGCTTGTTACAACCAAGTATTTTGCTCTTCTGCAAAACACATGCATAAGTACACAACATAAGTGGCTGTATTAAAGTACTTATCTCTGAATATGGAGAGGGCTTTTTTTGGATATGTAAATATTCCCTTAAAAGGAAATACAATAGCAGAATGACAAAGTGTTTCAATTATGGCTCAAATTAGAAAAAATAAAAATACAGCAGTACCTTAAAAGTAATCTTCTTTGTTTCTTACTTTAAAGACCGTCCTTCTAGAAGGACTCAAAGGAGAAATGTGTTGGAACTCAATTACCTGTGCTAGTGAACCACCTACAGAAATTTAAAAATAGCTAACTTTCACAGATACCCAGTGTGAACCAAATGGTTTTTTATGTGTGCCTCTCATGTCTCATTAACATAATAAAATGCAGCATGTACCTTTTCACACTGCTGGAAGAAGCTCAAAATGGTCAATAAAACCCTAAATACAATTCAGTGACCTGGGAAATTTTCTCTGATCACTTAAATTGTTTTCTTTGCTTTCCTTGTGGTGAGCAATTAAATGATGGTCAAGTTGACACACCTCAGTCAGATAGAGCTGGTATATCCGGGTGGAACGTCAGAAGATAAACTCTGAAAGTTTGGTGCATTCTGAAAGTGCCACAGTCTTCAAAATGGAATTGAGAGCCTTGGGCATTGATAGAGGTTGTTTCCACTTCACCTCAAAATCCTGTGGTAACCAAAGTTGAGAAGTCTTCAAACATTTCAAACTTCTGTAAAGCCAAGAATTTGCTCAGCCTGACTGGCAGATGAAGGGAGGAATCAGCAGGTAGACATCACTGCAAGTCAGCATTTCCAGTTCTCATGGTTGTCTGATATAGGAGAGAAACAATTGCTTCTTTTTCAAAGAAAAAGAGGAAAAGGACAAAACAGAGGGATAAGCACTATGAAGAAAGAAGAGAAATCCTTATTCAGAGAAATCCTCTCTACTCCATTTTAACAATTTTGTAATAGGTGTGTACAGCTATCATGAAATATTTAACAGCACTTCAGTCTGTTATTGAATGGCCTTTAATTTTAAACCTCCATTAATGTTTTTCCTGGTCCAATTTTTTCCTACTCTCTTTTTTATATTGTTCTTGCAACAGTACTGCATCAGGTAAAGGTTAGTCTCATACTGGAAAGACTTCATTCCTTGAGACTCTTTAATTTTTCTTATTGATAGATTTCTGACTTGAACTAACTCATTTTCAGCAGAATTTTCCACTTGTGTTCACATATTCTTAGAATAATCCCCGATGTTTCAGTGTAGCTTCTCTTCCACATTGTCTTGCCAGCACCATTTGATAATAAGGTGCTCCACTAGTAAAGCTAGGAATCTTTTTTTAGGATCTACACACTTTCATTTGTGCATAGGAATCTCTGATCTATATTTACAGTAGCTTTATCATTTAACAGATGTTTGGACAGCTACAGTCCCCTCTGGGACAGTACTGTGTGGTTTTGAACTACTCCAGAGTTGTTCTATGAATATTTTTCCTCACTCTCTTATAGTCCTGGGGGTCTGTAACAGATGCTAATTGTAGTTTCTTCTTTGTTTTTTGATAATCTAGTCTTACCCAAATTATTCCACTGCTGCCCTCATCATTATCAAATTGTATCTTACTGATTTTCAAGGTTTCAAGCAGTAGATAAGACCACATTAGCTACAGCTTATACACACAGAGCATAGCTTAAAAGTTTCATATGTGCATATGGAGATGGTGAGAGCATTCAAGAAACAGGGGCTTTTGGCAGAGAACATCCCACACCTCCTGTCCTTTCAGAAATATGCTTTGGAATAATTAGCAGCTCCATCTCAACTTCCCAATTTGCCACAATGCTCTCAGATATTATGCTGCTGCTCCACAGTTTTCAAAGGGGCTTATCATGCTGCATGATGATCTGTTCTCCGAATCAAATGCTTAAGACATTAATAGCATGACCTTGAAGTATTTTTTGAACAGTTTATGTCACGTGCAAGTTGCTGACTTGTACAGGTGAAGATACCATCTTGTGTAATAGTGCCTGTGCTCACTATGCACTACATGCACCCTGGGACCATGCCAGAATAGCCAGCTTCTTTGCTTTAGAGAGAGAATGGGAACTTTTCATAAATAACAGCCATAATAAATGCTCAGGTTGTGCTCCATCTTTTAGTTCAGTGGAGGCAGAAGGCTAAAAAACTACTTTGATAAAGTAGCAAATATTCCAATTCCAGAACTTAGGACTCCAGTGGAGAATGAAGAGGCAGACAATGCTATCTATTTATAGTACGTTTTGCCTGAATCCCTTCTTTTGTACACAACAGCCATGGTCTTTCATGCAGAACCACTGTAGATGGACAGCTGTGTGTCTAAACATCTGTGATGAACAGAACTCAGATGGGAGCTTAAAAAAAGAGAAAACGGCATCAACATATTCATAAGTTGGTGTGGGAACAATGAAAGCACATATTGTAGGTCTGAAGGAAAAAGGCAGAATCAGCTTGTAAAAAAAACCCACGAAATTCTCTAAGAAATTCTTTTTGCAGATGTCAGCATAAGCTTTCTGCCTGATTTAGTGTAGCAGTAAACTCAGGAAGGGGACAAAAGAACTAGCTTTGACCACCCAGGAGTTTCAAGAAAGCACCTATGAATCAGAAAATCAAAATTTGAGCATAACTTGAGCCATAAGAACTATAACACCTCAAAAAGAAAATGAAAGGAACAATGAAAGAAAAAAGTAAGCTGAATTAGCTCTGTCTTGTTTGTGTATAATATCAGATCAAGATCGGATTAAAGCCAAAAGCACACAGATAATAATCTCTGAACCTTCCAAGGTTTTGTCAGTATCTTAAACCGGCTTTACACTTGTGAATGAGGTAGATTTAATACTTTAAAAAATAACTGAATAAAATAAAATTAAAAATCCTACATTGCTGACCAGGCATTAGCCTGAGTATCATATTTTGTCATCCTCACTCGTACCGATGCTACCTTAATTTTCAATGATTCCAATGATAATGGCAGGTTCTAAGGATAGCTGGCAGGAGTGAGAAGATATGACTCAAAGTAGTTTAAGTAGTTTGTTATCAGCATCTCTCTCCTGTAGGGAATGATAATGAAGCATATAGAATGTGTCTTCACCTGAATTCAATCCCTATTATTCATTTAACCCTTTAGATGATTTATAGACCTAATAAACTTTTCTTTACATTAAAACACATTATCAGAGTATGATAGAAGCTCTCTCCTCATTCTCTTTCTTCAAAGATGATGCAGAGAGCTCTAAGTAAAAAATTATGACCCTTGTTTTTCAACTTTCTTCTTCTCTGTTCATAAGCAATTTCGAGGAATATCTAGTGGTATTCCACTAGAGAGAGACTGAAACCCTGTTAGGGTATAATTCCCCTTATAAGTATTTCCAACAGTCTTCAGTGGGTTTGACATGGAAAACCAAAGGGATACAGTAGACTTCATCACAGGGATCCATTTCAAGGATATATTGCATCAAACTGCACATGCCAGTACTTTATACAATTTCTGCTGTATTGGCTATGTGCTATCTCTTTTTCCTGTAGTATCTCACATGTGAGAGAAATTCACAGCTCCCAGAGTAGAAAAATCTAAAACTTTCTTACTTGAAAGTTAGGATATAATAATTTTTGCTCTTTAGAACTGCATATTTCTTTTCAATAATCAAAATATCCAAACCAACAGTACACAAGAATTCTGTCTTATAAATGTATGCTTCCTAAATGACCTTAAGCTTAGAGAAAAAAAAAGTCACAAAATCATTGCTTTCAACCTTTTAACTTGCCATAAATGGAAAAGAGGTGTCTGTGAGTTATCACAAAGTGGTAACTGTGAGTTATCTGCGAAAAGACTAATTTTCTCAAATATATTTGTTATTCAAAATTAATGTATAAATTTCTGTGAGTGATTCTTAGCCTGATCACCAGTATGAGAGCAGTCTATTGTAGGCAAAATAATGATACTCATATATTGAGCTGCTCTGACGGGATATAGAGGTCACACATTACGTATCCGGATTCCCTAAGCAGCAATCTCAGCTCCAATGTGAGCTCCAATATTACATATTCACATCTTCCTGCCTTCTGGGATTTAGACAGTCTTGATCAATAAGAGCTTTTAACTAAGAAATAATAGAGTAGTACTCTGTTTCCAGGGACAGAAAAAGGAAAATCTGGCAAATGACGATAAAGAAGATATGCTGAACAATCATTCATTTATTAGCACTGCTAGGATCTAAAGTCTTTCCTTGTTCATCATCCTCTTGCCAAATGCTGACATGATTTGAGTTTCTCTTAGACTCTTCTGTGAATCTTCAAGGATGGAGAAGCTATTCTGCCTCTAAAATTGCAGTACTGTCTTTACTGGAAAGGGTTCTGGGAGGGGAAACGTTACGAGTTCCATGTTTGCGAAGCCTCCGCTATGACAAGGTTTTAGTCAGTGTGCCTTCCCTTCAGGCCTGGGAAACAGACAACATGTCCAGTTATTGCATACTTTGGGCAGAGATCAGCTTTCCACTTCTCTCTTATCTATAGAGCAAAAGAGTATTTGCCCTTGTCTAAATATTGGGACAAAAACATCTATCCATTCTTTGTTATTCAAGACCATCTGAGGAACCTGAAAGTGCACAATCCATGGGAACTAATGAGATACACCTGCAGGTCCTGAGAGAACTGGCAGACGAGATTGTTAAGCCACTATTCATCATATTTGAGAAGTTGTGGCAGTCCAGTGAACTTCCCTCTGACTGGAAAAGGGGAAACATAATCCCCATTTTTAAAAAAGGAAAAATGGGGGATGGAGCTACAGGTTGGTCAGTCTCACCTTGTTCCTGGCAAGGTCATGGAGCTGATCCTCCTGGAAACAATGCTAAGGCACATGGAAAATAAGAAGGTCATTGATAACAGCCAATGTGGCTTCAGTAAAGGCAAATCATGACAAGTTTGGTAGCTTTCTGCAACAGAGCTGGATAAGGGAAGAGCAACTGGTAGATAAGGGAAAAGAAGCTGATACCAACTACCTGGACTTGTGCAAAACATTTAAAATTGTCACACATGACATCCTTGTCTCTTGGAGAGAGATGTTTAACAGACAAACCACTCAGTGGATAAGAAATTGGCTGATGGCTGCATTCTAAGAGCTGTGGTCAATGCCTCAATGTCTAAGTGGCAAGCAGCAATGAGTGGCATTCTGCAGGGGTTGGTACTGGCACTCATACTATTTAATGTCTTTGTTGTTGACATAGATGTTGGGATTGAATGTACCCTCAGCATCTTTGTCAATGATACCAAG
>BJBW01015446.1:32524-75511 GCA_004320125.1 Scolopax mira
AACTTAAAAACCAAGCTGTGGTGAAACAATCTAACAATAAAAGGACTACAGTTCTTGTTCATAAATGTAGCAGGGAATAAACAGTAGGAAGGAGAGAGAAACCTGCTTAATCAAGACTAAGCATGAGAATAAGTGTACAACGATGAGTAAATTTAATTTGGAAACTACAAGTTACCTGTCTGCTGGAAAAATCAGTTTCCAACAGAAATCTGGAAATATTAGGCAGGGGTGTTGAGGGTCAAAGGGAAAGTTAACTAGTCTCAAGACTGAGTTTGATGACTCTCAGTGTGATTGCATTATGATGTTGCTTTTTAAAAGGACACTGAAATCAATGATCCAAGATGCCACTTTTATTTCTATGTTCCTCCTGACAGATAGCAGTCATCAGGGCCAGAAGGGATCATCTTCTTTCTGAGCTGATTCTGACAGCAGACACTCTCTAAACACAAAATTTTATTCCAGGACTGCTTTGCAGCCCTGTACTTGTACTCCATCTCGTGAACAAATGAGCATGAAGGCAGGAAAAGCTGGTTAACAAGTAAGGAATTGCACAGAAGTTACCAAATTACAAGGTGCCAGAATAGGACACTTTCACAGATAACTATTATTCACTTTGTCTGTGAAGCACAAATGAAAAAAAATCATAATTTCATTATGATTTCTACACACAGTAGGTCTTGTAACAGAAAATGCAAGTTTCCTTTTGCAAAAGAATTTGCTCAGTAAACCTTCTCATCCCCAACCCTGTCTATTGTTATGCATGCTTTACTGAAGTGAATGGAAATGGATGTGGAACGAAAATTACAAAACCATTTTAAAAAAGAAATAAAATTAGGGAAAAAAGATTCCATTCCTTATTTTTGGAATTGCTTTTGAGCAATTGAACAGTTTATCAAGTCTTGTTGCTTGTTACTATGGGTTCTCTTTACAGATAATGTACTTCAGAGCACAAACCATGTAATCTATTTTAAGTACTTAGAGAGGAATTAAATTAAATATTGCATTAGATCACCAACTATTCTCCTATGGCTATAGTGTCTAGAAACGTAGTCTAAATGTAGATGTTGAGATTTGGTTAAGCAAAACCTTACCTCAGTGTCCTAAGTTCCTCATGAAACGATGAATCAATACTACTATCCTGAAGAATCACTTTGAAGCCTACAGTCTTTCATCCAATATTTGCCTTCACACACCGCTCACCACCCTAGATGCTCAGTGTGATAATTTGTTTGTTCCTGTTAAACCCAGGGCAAAATTGCAGTTGTTAATGCTACATATTTTAAATATAATTTTTGCAGTCAAATGAGTTCAACATTGCCTAAGAGTTAAAACAAAGACATGACAGGTATCGGGAGAGGCCCACTGGTAGCATACAAAAAGCCCAACAACAATGATTACTAGACCTGAAAGGGGTTTCTAATAAATAAAAAGTAAAATCATAAAATGTCTTGTTAAAACAACCTGTAACTTTGATGTACAAAGAGTAAGTCTGAAACATAATGAATCACAGTTTTATTTCTCTTGATCTGAAGGACAATTCAAAAATTAAAGCTGCTGGCACATAGGTCATATGCAGAAACCAGTTTAGAGGAGTCTTCAAGTTCAAGTTGGTTTCAGGGACCCTAAAAAATTATTGATTATCAGACTTTATTGAGTAAAAAGTATTTTATATAGTCCTTATTATATATAAGTCCAAAATAGCAAAGTAAATACCCAATGAGCTTTAAATATTGAATAATACATAGTAATACATCTGATTAAAAACCATTTTGTTCAGTGATTACATTCAGTTTCCCCAGTTGGTAATTATTGATTACAGGATATAGCCATTTGTTTCTGCTAACCACTCTGCCCTTGTAAGTGTAAATATCAAGGACAGGGCTTGCACTCCTCTATTTTACACAGCACCGGACTGTTATGCATGTTGTATAAAGACCCATAACACAATAATGATATACCTTTTATTGCAAAATAAACAGCTTGTGCTCAGAAAGTTTTTTCATACTTGGGATACTTCTTCTCTCCTTCCTGCAGGCTAAGTTGTCACATGACTACTAGAGGCATCATAATGACTTGGTAATAATTTTACATAACTGATTATATTTTGTGGCAATTGTCTTTTTGTCATTTTAATGTACTTTAAACAGTAACTGATAAGCCTTTAAGTCATGAAGGTATGCCTTGTTTTAAAATAAAGTCAAATAGCAAGAAAAACATCTGCAGATGTCTACTGGACATATTACAGAATTTGGCTGCATGTGTCTTATTCTAAGATTTTCCTATAAGGAGTAAAAAGTCACTCAGTTGTAGTTTTCTGTGGATAACTAATTCAATCCCATGTGTCTAGTTATACCTTCAACAAACAACAAACCAAAAACTTTATCCTGAAGGAACAATGGACTGCTATTAGTGGCTAAAATAAATTCCTTTTTTTTTCAGTCACCTTTTTTTCCCTCATATATTTTAAAAAACAGGCAGAGGCTTGTAGTCTCCAGTTTTTGCAATAAAGGTTGTTTTGATGTGGGAGCAGGCAGGTGTGGGCCCAGAGAGGTTGGTACAGGACTACTTACAGACCCACAGTGATGAGATCAGGCTTTCTGAAAGTCGAAGACAACTGCCAAAGGACATGTATGCCAGGAGTTATGCTTTGCTTCAGCTATAGTTCAGGCTGAAAAGTGATTCTGCAAGTTTTCACCATTCATTTTTTTTTAATACGCCCCTGGTTTTGTCCAGAAAGTGTCACTATCTGTCAGTTGAAGATGCTTTCTAGTAAAGATCAGATGAGATCTTTATGTTCTTTCCATATTCTACTGCTTATTCGTTGTCCTTTTTTTTGTGTTGTACCTTCTGTCTCCTATCTTTAATGTGTCTGATTTGCTCTGAATTCTAAGCATGAAAGAATATTATACTTAGGTTCAAGATATTTTCTGTATATCTTTTTTTTTTTTTTTAATGGAGCACAGTTTTAGCGATGCAGAATAAAGTGAAAATAGTATGTCTGCTTTCTTGTTCTTGACATGCAAAACATATTCCTCAAGCACAACAGCAATATGCTTAATAAAATGGTTATCTTTCATTTATTTTGAGTGATAGATAACCTGGTAAAAGTTTTCCATAAATAATACATTAAAAAGTCATAACACATAACATCTCATTAGATGACGATTCTAATTTTATGCCTATCTGAAATAGCATGCTGTTTCATTTTGAATCTCTAAATACATAAAAAGTTAAAAGCTTCCTAAAGGTTGTATTTTTTTAACTATCATCCAAACCTGCTTCAGAACTTTACAATGGCAGAAGACCAGTCATATTTAAATTAATTATAAAGAGTAGCTGATGATAATTTATAACCTTTAACAAATCCAGCCATTTTAAACTATTAAAAATTATTTTTTTCCTTTAAAGTAGCTAAGATCAATATTTTTCCTAATACAGAATTATATTTTATATTTCTAGTACTCATGTTGGTTTTTCATATTGATTTGGGTAATATCAGCACTATGTTTAAGTACCTACATTCTTCCCAGAATCGTGTGAAATGAAAGTTCATGCTGAAGAGCCCACAGTGAACTTGTCACGACTGACAACAAACATTAAGGCAAGTGGAGTGGTGATTATTTATATCAAATATCTACCTAATTTTTCTAACCAAAATGAAATTCAGCTGACTTAGAACAAAATAGTGTAACCACAGATTTCTTCTTCACTAGCAACAGAAACTACTATTGCAGCCTTTCCTTCACAAACGAACAACCTGCTTTTCCAGTGAGGTCTCAGCACCGCTGTAGATGCAGGTGCCTCTCCCACCTCCCATGTACATACCAGGGTTCTTGATCTTTGAGTTTAAGCGTTTTACACAGGTTGTCACCTTATCCACCTTCTGTACAGCCTGGCCAGGACATCATCCCTTTTGAGTAGGGTCTCATTATCATTAATTTTTATTACAGTCACATTATTCTCTCCATCCCTGCTCTATGCATCCAGACTGTTACTGTAAGTTTCACTGTGCCAGATTCATTAGTGCCAGTCCTCCCTAACCTTTGCATCCTTCCTTGGGCTCATCATTGACTGTTGCATTAAATGTAAATTTACTTTCTCAGATCACCTAGCTGCTTATCTTGGAGTACTTTTTAATTTTTATGCACTACCGATAAGAGACAAGAGTTGGTAAATCACTGATGAAAACACCCATTCTCTCACTTGTTAAATTTCAGTTCAGGCATCAATGTGTTTTTATCGAAGTTGTTTCATCTTGACTAAAGACGGTTTCTCTGCGGAATTATTAAAACCAATTCTTTATTCAACTTCCAGTTTCTCCTAAAGTGTGGTCCTGATTTATTCACTGGCTCTACTGCCTATCACCATAATGTTCTCTGACTGTTTCCTTGCACTTGGTTATTTATTTGAATCTATTTCTATTGTCTTCCACGTCTCCAGGGTGAAGACAGTCTTTGTGATCTCTGTGTGTTTCTTGACACTATAGAGTTCTAGTCCTTTCGGCCCTATATGAATGCAAACAATATGCAACAACAGTCATGTAACACTTCCAGAGGTCAGCTCTAAACCATCAGCAGCTTTGTGGCACAGCGCACGCTGCAACTGTAGTACTCCAAATGTCAGGATTACAGACCTGGAAGCTTTCTAGATTCCAGTTTGGATCCAGTCTGGCGAACACAATCATCTTGTGCTTACAGTACATTAACTCTTGATATAATTGAAATTAAGAATGTGGCCCTGTGTCCCCCCTGTCCCCCCCAAAAAAAACACCCAAATATCCAGCCCTGATACTCTCCACAAATCAGAAATAGATCTGAACTCTGTTCCATGTATCACTTCAATAATTCCTGATCAGTACAGTACAAGCTATATCTGCCCAGCCACCTGTTTCTTTTAAGGAGAATTATATTTCCCTTGAAATGGACTTGACTCACAAATTTATAATCACACAGTTTTGAACTACTTAGCATAAAATTTTAATAAAAACCACAGCATTTGTAAAGTGTGTCAGCTTGAAAATAAAGCTAGGTATTTCAATAACACCCAAGTGCCCTATTTAACATTTTTGGAATGGAACGTTTATTTCAAAATTTCTTTCCAAAGTGAAATTGCTTTTAGAGCAAATCATTAATAAGGAAATCAAAATGAAATATTTAAATTGCATTGACTAGAATAATTTGGCCCCAAGCATTACAGGGAAAATTTCATCATTTTGTGAGTAAAAAATCTGGTTTTGCTAGTTGTTTATTCTTCTGCAGGAATACAAAGAACTTTTTTTCTTCTTTTTCATAATAGAATTTCCAAGTCATTTTTCCAGCCCCTGATCTAAAATCTCATCTTTTTCCCTTTTACAATACTGTTATATTTTATATAAAACACAATGAGCTGGATAGATTTCCCTTGGAGGTAATGTTAGCCTTGTCCAAAAATCACAAAACATTCATTCTTTATTAAGATTGATGTACCTATGTTGGGAATCTTGGTTATTTTAGGGGGAGAAACGGGAGGAAACAAGCAGTTCATCACCTAAGGTAGGGAAAAAAATTGTTCAATCTAAATTGAACATGGAATTTTGATTTTTCCTTGCACCAAAACCTCAGCAAAAACTCAGAAATATGTTGTTGATATTTTTTCCTATCCAAACTCAGGTGTACTCATTTGGGCACTTGTACATAAAAACAAAAGGAGTTAAGAACATCCTAGTTTTTGAAAAATTGCTAGAAAACACATACTCCGCACAATCCAACCATTCTGGATTTTATGCACTTATACTGTAACAAAAAAAATTCAAATTCCTTCTTTTACTTGAAACTTTGGAAATGTTCAGCTCCCAGGAGAAGGTCTACAAATGAGGCAGTAGATTTTTTTAGGATAAAGTACCGATAGCAACATTGATGATTAACACACTGCTCCGGGAGGAGAAGATAACACTCTGTTTTGAGTGATTATCTCAGGAAAGAGACCTGGGTAAAAAGAACTTTCTTTTCTTATTGGCTTATGAAAATATAATCCTCTCTTCTCTACATAGAGTGACCAAGACCTTTCAGTGCATATCATACTATATCTTTTTTTTTCCGAGAATTTACTGTTTAAGTAAAAATAAGATAAAAGACACCAGTCTTATGCCTTGCAAGTTGCCAAGTGAACTTTTTCCATTGCAAAGTATTTTGGATGTAGACACAGCCACTCTGGCAATTAAGAACTCCATATCTTCAGTCTGATATGTTCAATATTCAACATTAAAACTCTAATCTTGATATCCCCTCTGGTAGCATGATATAGTGGTACAAAATTACTGCAATGTCTATGATCGGTACTGGGTTTGAATCTTCTAGAAGGTACTCACTGATTGAACTATAAATGGAGAGTAGCTAAGGAAAGATTAATTAACTCTTCATTTCCTAACAAGGAAGGTGTGTGATGAGAACTTAAACATTTTCTGTTGAGAACTATATGCCAGGTGTTATTCTGCATCTTCCGAAAGGCAAATATAAATATCATTGTGTCTTTCGGGAACAGTTTTTGAATAAAAAACAGGTATATAAGATAAAGATTTTAACAATGGACCAGTTCTGAAAAGTCGTTGCAGATTGCTTGATGTGTGTTGCAAATCATGCAAAGAAGCTACACTTAGAAACATTGAAGGAAAGTTGAAAACTGTATCAGGCAAGAATTAATTTATATTACAAGTGAATGAACCCTTACACTACTGTTTCTATAACATTCTGAAACTTTCCCTTCAATACAGTTCAGACTGTAACTTTTAATTTTTTATTAATTTTTAATTTAAATATTTTAAATATCTGGGTCTGTTTTCATATCAGAACAGACTCTTTAGCTCTTATTTTTGGACTTTAATGCAAGAGCTTGAACAGGCATTAAATTGAATCCATTATTAGACCAGATAGATCAATTAGGTGTAAAAAATAAGATGTTAAAGTGGATGGCCTTCACCCAAGATCTCTGAAGTAACTCAGGTGTGAACTTACAGGACTCTTAGCCAAGATCTGTAAACTACATTACAAAAAGCTACTGTGACAGAAGATTGGCAGATTGCCAGCACAACTCCCATCTCAAAAAAGTCTCAAAAAGTGATCCTAGGAAAGGCAGGCTTCCATCTCCAGTGAAAAAAACCCAAGACAACGGGCTTCCACCTCCAGTAAGAGAAAGTGTAAGATCACTTAGACTATAGTCAAACATGTTCCAGAGGAAAATAACTGATTTCTGTAAAATCTCACTACTCCACTGCACTTCTGTGACAATGTCAGCAGAAATGTGGGTAAACATGCATTTTTAAAAAGCCCTTGACACCAAATAGTATTATTGAAATTAAAATGTAGCAGACTGGTAGAAAGAATATTTTGTGGATTAAAAACTGATTAAAAACATCCTGTAATAGACCTTCACAGACCGAAGATTCTTCATTTTTCTAGATGGAATACAGTAGAGTGGTCTCCAATTGACTGGTGCTTGGGCTGTTTTTTTCCAATGCAGTCATCAGTGATTTGAAAAGGGGCATGAACACCAAAATCTCTAACTCTGCAGATTATACTAATTTTTTTTTTTTCAAGTAGTTAATTACTGTACAAATGTTGAGGACCTACAAATGACTCTGACAAAAATGAGTGGCCAGAAGGGTGACAGTTGTCCTTCAGTAGAAAAATATAAGGTCTGTGGAAACCCAATGAAGTCTAGCTAGTTCTGCATTCAGAATTGGTTACAACTTAGGAAAGACATCTTGGAATCTCCATAAACAGTTCTCTGAAAGCATTGACTCAATGTGAATTCAGCAGTGAATAGATTAATTAAGTTTTTCTTGTGGGGTTTTTTTTAAGTTAAAAAAAATCTTAAATTGCCATACCTGTCAAAAATGAGAAATTAGTTTAAAGGATAATCAGAAATAATTGTAATGTTTTGGGGCTTGGAAGGGTTTTTTTTTGTGGCTTATAGCTGATATGTCTCATAATTTTAAGTTTCTTTAATGTTTAGAGTTATTCTTCTACCAAGAAGACCTCTTTTATATCCCTAATGGTATATATTCAGGAATACAGGCACATTTGTGGAAAAAGAATTCAACACATTACAGAATCCTAAAGTGAAATGAGACCAAAAAGCTTCTTTTACCCACATATAAAGTAGAATCCTGAAGAATTTCAACTCCATTCCTAAATGAAAAAAGCAACTAGCAAAGACTGTTCTACTGTCCTTTCACACAGGGCTCTGGCACTGCCAATGAGATAGTGAGGAAGCTCAGAGGGGCTGATGTCAAAGCAGAAAGCACAACAGTAATGTTTGCCCTGCTGATAAATTTCATATAAAGGCACAACACAATTTAGACAACATACTTGGAATAGCTAGAAAGATGATCCATAGCAGAAGCCATATTTTATTTAGCCTTGAAACAAACCCTGGCTCAAAAATTTAATGTCAAATAATTATGGTAAAAGAGTGAACTTGCCATAATCAATAAACTAGTGATAAGACCTTTTCAAACAATTACAGGAAGAAATCGTTTATCAAAATGACCTTGGTACAAGAGAAATTAAAAGTGGCAACTGAGGAACTCCTATAAAGGAAAAATTGGTAGAAACCAGAATTTTAAATATAAGAAGACAAGACAAACTAGTATTAACAAAAACATGGGTAATACAGAGGGAAAAAAATATAAGTCAGGTTATAATAAGAAGAGGGAAGGGAAGGGAAGGGAAGGGAAGGGAAGGGAAGGGAAGGGAAGGGAAGGGAAGGGAAGGGAAGGGAAGGGAAAATACTTTTGGAGGGGGAAATAATGCCTCTTAGAAAATACTGATGATCATAAGAATGCCACTGAGAACATGAAAACTGAGTATGTGTATTGCTTTACAGTCATCTCTGTTTTCCCAAATTTCTGGGTAAAAGAAATTTTGGGGATTATCACTGCGTACTTGACATGTTTTTGTACTTCTTGACTTCCTCCACCAGCCACCATTAGAAACAGGACATGAGGCTTGTGAGTATTGTTTTGAGCTAGAGCCTATTGCTATGTTTGCTTGTTGCTGATCTTTCTTGCTGTCTCTACCAGGCAAATTTGTGATCATGGTTGGCCATAGCTCAATCCTTGCCCTCCCACACGAGTATAAACAATGTCATCTGCACTGATATCTGCAGCAGACAACCCTCAGGGGCTGTGTGCAATCTCTGCTGGTACCCCCTGAAGCGATTCCCGTTCTGTACAGCATTGTCAGCCACTGATAGCACCCAAACAGGGTCCAGAAAGTTGTCAAGTAACTGTTTGCTGCATCCAGTTTCACTTGCCAGAAGCCATCTCTGGCATCCATGACTGAAAAGACTATTGTGTTCGCTTGATTTGGCAATATTTCAGTGACTGTTGGCAGGGAACAGTATAAGCACTTTACTATGCTATTGAGGTCTTTTGGATTGATGCAGATCATCAGTTTGCCTGTCTTTCTAACTGCCACCATACTGCTGATCCAGTCAATTGGCCTTGCAACTTTTTTCAGCCACCTTGTTCCATGACAGTTTTAACTTTCACCTTGAGCTCTGCTTCAAGAGTGTTGGTACTAGCATTTTATATATAGCTGATGCCACATAGTCTTAACCTTGCAGACCTTAAAAGCACTCATTATCCACAATCCTGATCCCTTGATCAGAGACTATCTTTTAATAGAAAAGTAGTATCTCAGATATGTTTCCCCCACCTTCAGTTTGTTCTGTGATGTTTTGCCTTTGCAATAAACACTCTCATGTCCCAGCAAATAAGTTTTGCACCAGACAATAGGTTTCTGCATCCATTCTACCGTGAGAAAGACCAGAACCAATCTTTATTTACATGTGAGCACTTCAGCCTAGGCATTAATAAAAGAACATGTTTAATTTTATCCCACTGAAAGACAAATTACCATATTGTTTTATTTTTCACAAAATCTGCATAGTTTACCCAGTTTCACCATGGAATCATATTTCATTTGGTGAAGGCTTTCCTTTGCCAGTTACTTGTCATTTCTCGTATTCAGTTTCTGAACCACATTATTTTCTTGTTACTGCCATTGCACTTACATGCTATATATTATTCAGCTTTGTCACAGGTGTTCACTTTTCTCTTTTCAAGCACTTATGCAAATTAAATCACCAGTGTAATCTCTTCACTGGCATGTATGTGGTCCAAAAATTGTCTCATCCAAGTTCCAACTACGCACAGGGTGACACCACCACCTTGATCTTAAGCAGGACTTTTAACCACTAGACCTCACAGTTCTATAAAAGAATAGGTCAACATGATTATCACAGTTTTATAAGCGTGCTGTGTAGCGGCAAAGTAACTTGCTCAAGGTCATCTAACAGCTTGGTGAGAGCAGAACTTAGGTCTTGCGAGTTCCAGTCTACTGCTTTATCCAGCAAGAAGCCCTGACTATGCTGAAGTCTGAGGTCTTCCTGTCCTTGGCCTGTTCTATTAAAACGCTGCACTGGCATTCATATAAACCATTTACCAAGGGTAACATCCATTTGTTCTGCATCAAAAAGCAAGAGAGATTGACACATACATAATCTTTTCCTATATGTGATGGATTGATCCTTGACTTAGGATCATTTCAGTTGCCTCTTTGTAGTCTCTCCATTACAATAAGAATTTCCCAGGCTTTCTATGCAAGATGAGAATGGAAAGCTGTTAAACAAGCATTTCTCCCATTTTTCTTGAGGAAACTTTTTACTGACAATCCAAATTTGCAACACCTGCAGTTGAAAATGAAGGCTTAAAGACGATTATTGTACATTTATGTTGTCATTTTGAGATTTAAAAACACAAAAATCCACACAGCATTTCTTCAAACATTTTCCAGAGAAGATTTTTTTCTGAATATCAACATGGCTAAGCAGAGCGCATAATCCTCATACATAGGTTTACCTAGAATATTTTGTGTCATATTGGGATAACAGTATCCAAAAGTTGGTTGTTTGCTGTTTTTTTCACATTCCAAGGAGGAAAGTACATTTGTGCCCACTGATGGTGTCTTGGTAAAAATTCAGGAACAAAAATCAGACCTAATTTGTACTGACAAACCCTAATAATAGTTTGCATTTGGGATATACAGTGTTCTAACAACAGCCTTTCATGGATATATGTTCCTTGTGTGTGACAAGAACTTTACAGAAATCCTGAGGAGGGGGTGGTTTCTGACCTTACGGGCAGCGTACAAGAATCTCAGCCTGATTCATACACTTCTTCTGTTCAGGTGGTGCCTGAAATAGCAAAGAGGTGATCCTGCTGTCAAGAGGGTTGTGTCAGTTTGCAGTATGCCCACTTATGGACACACTGCCTGCTTGCTGGTGTTCCCAAGCTGGGCTGCCCTTTGGAAGATTTAAATCCAGACCAAAAAGAAATAATACCCTGTATCGATATGGTCCCATACAACAAGAGCCTCAAGATTTGCCACAGTACCAGCCTTAGAGAGCAGGAAGAACTTGTTTGATCCGATGTGAACAGATGACAAACCTACAAGACACACACAAGCCATTTCCTGGGGTGAGAAGCAGCAGCAGTGTCGCAAAGCACACGGACCTCAGCAGAAGTCATACCTCAACACAGACCACAGCATGCCACCTATGTACATGTACAGAAACTGATTAATGGGCTGTCACTTTATTTGTTGACTGCTGAATTATTTATACTTATAAAGTGTTTAATAATTTAGAGCTGATATCTTAACAAATTACAGCTGAAAGTGACAAGGGGAAGGTGGCACAAGTCTCACTTGAGATCAATGCCCTTGTTCTCAGGGCACTTTGGAACACGATTTCTGCTGACTGTCATCAGCAAAAAAAGGAAGGGGGAAGTATGTTGATTTGGTATTACGTGTTAAATAGAGAGAACTGCATATTTCAGTAATCAAAGGAAAAAAGTTGCTTTAAACCAAAAAGAACATGAAATTACTCTGAAGAAATCTACATTTCCATATGAAATGAAAATCATTGTCTTAAAAAAAAAGACTAAATAAAAGCTAATTACAGTGTTTGTTTTTAAAATTTTGTCTCAAAGCATTTTATCCATCTTTTCTTGCCACAAAGGATTTGGATACATATTGATTTTGACCTGCATGCCACATCTTTACAAAAAAGCAAAGTCATCTTAATACGAAGAGGTTATTTTTTACTGTATCAGGATGGAAACAAAATTACCATCTACTGGCTCTATGTGAGTTAAACTTAGAGAATACATGAGAAAGAGAAACATAAATTCTGATTTTTAACAAAATCTAAATGCTAACCTACAGAAAGGCTGGCAGAGTCAAACTAACTGAAAACAAAATTCCTGCAAAAGTCCTCTATATAGGTAAATAACATTTCATTCCAGGATGTTTTTTTCTTCACAGACATTTTTATAGCAGAAAAAATACTTCAATGTAAATATCCAAAATAGTAAATTCCATTCTCTAAGCAGGAATTTCCTGGGTATTAACCCACTCTATTTCCTTTAAATACCACAAGAATGCAGTGTCTAGTAGAATCATATTTTGGTGAAACACAAACACTTAACAAAGACATGAGGCTCCTATGACAAAAATTATACTATAATTGCTGCAGACAAATACATTTTTCAGGGTAACCTCTCCAGCGATGAACACAGTTTCATCTTGTAACCCCAATTCTGCCATGTCCACAATAGGAAAGCAAGCTGCTGAATTCCAGTAGCACTGCATATCCACATACAAGATACCGTTCACCAGTGCAAGACTGACCTCTGCTTGTATTCGGCTGGCTTCAAGCAAGCACCATATGTCTTTCCATCACAGTAGCACAGGAACTGTGGCCTTGAACAGTGTAAATCATATCCAGCTCTATCCCCCTCTCTCACCACCCCCCCATGCTTAGGCGATCAGTATTTTCTCCTTTGGTGCAGACAGCCTGAATCCTATAAGAAATAATGATACATATGTAGTAGAAACTTGGTTCCATGGTATTTCCCAGTATTAGCTTCTTCAACAGCAATTGGTCTCTCTCTCTCTGTGATTTAATTGCTGTTTATCTCCACGCAGACTTTTATACGTGCATACTGCCAGCTGGACTAGGATCAGTAGGTGGCCATTACTGGACATTTGGGAGCAATGACTTGAATTCAGGCCCGCTGAATCCTACTAACAGCATTTTCATTCTGCCCCCAGACACAGGCTCACCCACAGTATTTCTTCTGCAGTACAGACATTTACAAGTCTATAAGCTCTGGAAGCAGACTTAAATGAGAAAAAAATCTAGTCAGCTCTAATTCTTTCCATAATTCTAAGGACTTCAGGGCAGAAAACTGCTCATCTACGTTAGGGATCTAACTCATATCTGTACTGTAAACTGCTCTTAAGAAGTCAAACTAAATTCCCAACAGAGAGCAAGTGATGAACTACATTAGAGGGACATCGTGTTCCTCTGTGTCCACCCCACAAGTCTAGTAGATGTGTTGCCTTGAGCGGGACAAGTAACAAACATGGTCTCCCTTTCTTCATACCATTGAACAGTTTATTAAGAAATTAAGTTATACCAAAAAGATGATTTTTTTAAAATATTGATTTCCCTATAACAGTGCTGTTTGCATGAACGGTTGGGTGGGGAACATTCATAAATTACTAAAACTGTTAGAACAAAAACCCTAAAACTGCTAAAAAACCAAACCAAAACATTTTTCTGCTATATATATGAAAAATGGGTAAAGGAAGCAGAAAGTTGGCATGAATGACAAATCTTGGCTGATAATTTTTTTTTCTTAATTTATTATCCTCAATTGTTAAGGATATTATCTCTTTTGTTATATATTTCCCACTTTGGGGCTTTCTAATATGAAAACGCTCTATTTAACTGTTCCCTGGGTGCCAGAAACATATAAAAATGGACAATAACTTTTTATCTTTTGATGTGGGGAATATACTAAGTGAAAAACAAGGATCTGGATGTTTTAGAAAATGATGAAACAAAATCATATTGAGTTGTTGCCCTCCCAAACACTTGATACTCAGAAAGACATTATTTCTACTATTTTTTTTTCTTTTATTCAGATTTTCTATTATTGGAGGGTGGACAATCTAAAGGGCGGAAAATGTGAGTTTTTCATGAACACATATGCTGAACCACTTTTGTGATTTGACTAGGAGGCCATATCTATAATTCCTTCCATATTAAACCTGAATTATTAAAACTAGGGATAAGAGTGACCTCAACAAAAATTATTGCTGAGGTAAGTGTTACAAAAATACCCAGGCCACATACAGATGCTCCAAATAGTACAAAATGCAGCATTACATCTACTAAGGCATAGACCACTAATCCACCAAGACCACTAATTTAAGGTCTTGATCCTAGTCTTCAGGATCCTGACCAAGTAAGATCTCTACTATTTGGAGGGCAATTTTGCTTCCCCTCCTCCACAGCCTAGGAGAGTAAATATGGCCAGCAGGAAGCCTGGAACTGACAGTATCAATGACAGAGTGAAGTCTGAAAGAGCATGGCACAGAGCTTTATTGGTCACAGGAGGTAGTCAGCTATGGCATTCCTTTCCTTCACACAATTCACATGATGCCCTGACACCACTTCCTTGAAGATAGCATTCAAATTTGCCCCTGAAGTCTAAGCACAACAATAACATATCAGTCACTTACTTACACACTCAGGAACATGAACAGGATATTAAAAGGGAATTAGAGAAAATGCAGTCTTTCAGGTAGGTTATTGTTCTCTGGAATGCAAACTCATAAGAAATGTCTGGGAATAGTATCAGACTACTAGAAATGAGACCCGGTCAGGAGATGGTACAGAAAGCATCCCAGACTTTGACTTCTCCCTGTTTCTTTGAAGCCCGCATTTCACTTGCTAGTACAGCACAGTGCATGCATATTCATGAACTGAAGTTCCAGCGACCCCTCGGCTCCACGCTGCACAACAGAAATTTCAACTATTGTGTGAAATCCTAACCCAAAGCAGTCAATGGCAAGATCCTTGCTTACTTCTTTAGGAACGGGAATTCACCCATGATGTCTTGTTAGTTCTAGCAGGTTTTCGGGATGCAACGTGCTTTTTGAGATGAATCAGTAAGCACTGTGCTGCTTTCTTACACCCTCCTATACCTGAAACAGAAATAGTGTTGCACTGCACTTCTATTACCCTTGGCAGCCAATTTTCTCCTTTGTCCACTCAAATGCAACCCTCCATCCTTTACTTTTTTTCTACCAATATATTTTTATAGGACAACATAAAAATGTTATTAAAAAATCAATGCTCTGTTATCATTTATGGTTTATGTTCAAAAATTGTGGGCATCGTCCCTCAGCTCACCCAGACTTTCTTCACAGGTTCTGCACAAGTGCTTTCTGAGACTGCAAAAAACTTACATAAAACCTCTAAACCCCGTATAATTTTGTATGTATGTAGTCTGTGTCCACTGATTATTTTTTTTTCTGTATAACATTGTTTCTCCTACCAGAATTTCTAGACAACAGCAAGTGTCTAATTTTAAAGATTGGACTGGACAAAGCACTTCAGACTATACTGTCAGTAACAAGTCTCTCCTAGCAGAAGGGAGGAGTTGATGACCTAATAGTTTTTTCTCTATTTAAAACCCTTTGGGCTTGTGGTGCCTCAGTTCCTTGACTGGTCCTTGACAAATCTTTGGCAGATGATAGGAAAATAAGATAAATCTTCAGTGACCATTTGCATAACATAGTCCTGCTTGTTAGATGGGAATAATTCTTTTCGAATTATGCTTAATTTAACTTGATATGATAGGTGGCATAGTAAAGTGCTCTAAATGAAAACTTTCCATCTGCAGTGTTGGTTATTATAGCAAATAATAACATCTCCTTTTGTGGCTAAAACGTTTGGATCAACTGAGCAGGAACAACATTATTGCCTTTTGAGGAGGACAGGGGTTTGGCACTCCATAGCAATACAACACAAGCAGCTGGTTGCTTCCTAAAGCTCGACCAAGGTGCATTGGGCAATAATGAGGCAATGGCAATAAAAAGCATTTGAGGAAAAATAAATCTCATTCACATTAATGATAAGAAGTTACTCCTTTTTAAAGTCCAAATGGTCGTGTCTGAGTTTCTCATGGAAAAGGTCAGTACTCCTTCAAATACACTGATACTTGTCATGAATAACCCCAGTGATCCAATCTACAGGCAAAATCCAGGAACCCCAATGTATTTGCTAATATGTATTTTCATCTGAGGTCAGAAATGAAAAGTTCCACCAAAGAATCAATCAATTATGTCTCCAAAGTCTGTAAGTCTAGAGCAAACCATGGAGGGAGGAGTGCGTTACATGAACTCAGACTAGACAGTGGGGCCCTGCTGATGACTCCCGCTCTGTGGCACCAACAAGTCACACTGCTTACGTACTAAGCTCTCCACTAGCTGTTGCTTTCTCTCTCCATCACTTGTAAAATGACTTTCTCTCATGATAGGGGAATTGCTAATAGACTACTCCAGCTAAGGAAATGATGGCATCTAGACATCATCTGATGAGGGTGTTGTGCACAAGGGCCTATCCAACACTCCTTTTCGGACATAATTAGTACCTAAGCACACGTTTGGCTCTGGGTTTCAGCTAAAGAACTGAGCAGTCAGAGCTTAATGAATGCAGGCATTTGAGAACCTGCACATCTCTATTAAAACTTGAGCACAGAAATCCAGCTAAAATTATGTAATAAGCATGGTAGTAGCGATTTCTTTTCTCTCTTCTTTGGAGCTAGAGACACCAGATAGTACAGGGAGTTACTACGGTAATTAGCCTTTTTTTTCTGAATGCTGTAGTAAACACTTTCAGAGTAAAATTCAATGCATAATCACTGCTTGTCTAAAAATGACAGCTGTTCTGCAGAAGACCGATGTACACACCACTCTATCCTGTAAACTATTCCATTTCCTTTAGTTGTCCTGAGTGGTTACTTGGGTTGACTGTTTTGGGTTGGTTTTTTTTTTTCAGAACTGAGTATGACTCAGTTCTTTTATGTGTGGTTTTATCTTTCACTTTTTGATTGTAGGTAGATCTAGATAGACTTCTTAATCTCTCACTTTTTTCTATAATAATAAGTGGACAATTTAGTTCAGCAGTTAAGAGATCAGTCAGACAAACACCCAAGAGAAGATACGAAGCAGGCCACTCAAAATTGCTAGCACAATATTTCAAGACTATTGCCAAAATATTTTTCAAGGATTAAAAAGCCCTTTCAATATTAAAGTAAATAATGGATACCTCACATGGTTCTAATTAGGAACAGAGTTCTAAAAGTCTGCAATACTACTTTAAAAAGTCAGTAGGTTTCACCATGATTACATATAACAAAGAAATATCAGAGGAGGGCAGTAAGAAGTTTACTTCTCATCAGAAAGCCTAGTTCTAATTTTAATTATTAAAATATTTTCTTATTAATAATAACATAAAAAGTAGGAAAAAGATACAGAAAATGTAGGAAAAAGATACAGAAAAAAATATGATCAAAACTGTAGGCACATCAGAACAGACGTAATATGAAGAAAGCATGAAACCTGAAGGAGACTTGCTTTTTCTTATCATTCCATCTCCATGATTGGACAACAGGCGTGAAAATTAAAAACTACTATACTTTCCTCAAAATACTCTCCTTGGAATGTCAGGAATTGGCAACACCAGTGCAAAGGAAAACAATGGCTGATCTCATGGTTCTGCAGTCATACTCTTGCAGGCTTCACTCAGCAAAACAAACCCTTCAGGTCTCACAGTCCTTGGGGGTCATGCATTAAAATAACTCAGTTATATTCGCAGTCTCTGTTTGTCCCTCCCAGGCACCTTTGTAGTGGCATCAGCATCCTCCTCAGAGGAGACCATTTTCTCATTCTTGTCCCAGTAGGAGAATAAGAGCTGCATTCAACGTTATCAAGGGAATGGGCAGTTAAGGGACCAAAACCACCAACAACGAAGTAATGTTACCATGAAGGCATGGGGAATACCCAGGAAAACATGTGGGCTGACTTTTATTTGGTATACTTAGTTTGTGTATGGGCAGATTGCCACAAAGGGGAAAAAAAAAAAGAAGGAGGGTGGAAGAGAAAACCTATACTTTATTTATTATTTAAATAAACAGTTTTATGCTGCTTCCATTTTGTGCTCAGTTTTATAACAATATGAGTCCATTTCCCCATCATTCCTTAATATCTATATTGTTTAGGACTTTATATACTGTATGATTAGTTGGCATTGGTACTGTTCAATCTGTACTAATCTGTATGCATTTATATTGTGTGAGCAGTTCTCTAATTGGTTTTCATCCAAGTAATCCCACAGAGAATAAGGTTACATGCTGAAAAGGGCTGAGGTGAGAGAGTGGTTAAAAGGGGAGTGCAAACTCTTTTCCCATCCTTATTAAGAATGCTTTGCACATCTGCATTTTCTAAAAACATTTCTAAACTCCCTCTCTGTGAATAAGCATAAAGTCTATTCCACAGAAGAGAAATGCATAGAGAGAAAATGAATCTGTTTCAGAGAATCCCACCCATATCTGCTTTATTCCTCCCATGCTGCTTTACTTCTTGGTCAGCTAAGGCTGTGAAAAGTAAATACTCCAGTCTACAAAGGGGGGGAAAAATTATTAAAAAACAAGCAAACCCAGAAAAGAAAATATCTCTTGATAGAAAATGCCAAATTTAGTTTAAGTAAACAGAAAGCTTATAAAGCAGAGACTAGAGATCTTTTCCTAAAGGTGACTAACAGAATTGCAAAAAATAAAACAATACAAAAAGGCCCAAAGCAAGCCAGCACTTTCAAACTTAGCTGCTTAAATTCATATGCGACTAACTTGCTTAAGGATAAACTAAATTTCAGATATTTCTCACACCACAATTTCTGTAACAGTTTGACAAGCGCTGCAGGTACCCAGGGCATTAATTTTGTAAATGATGATGACAGAGCTTGAATTTTAAGAAAATATATATTCAATCATTTCATTTAATTGCGTAATAATAACACAGTTTCATATTCCTAGCTGCAAGGACACTTGGTTCAGTTGAGATTTTTAAAAAGGTGTTTTATATCGTCAGTCACACACCTCCCAGAGAAAAGTTGTGGAAGAAAACCATGTAGAAGTTATTCTCCTTTTCTTAAACATAAAGACAAATCTTAATTCTCTTCAGAGAGCTGTATATTTAAATTTACAAGTACTTGTGTACAGTCACTGTCTTTTTCACCTCCAATATAATGATTTTTTTGGTCATGCTTAGATCAAGTTCTAGCTTTGATTATACTTTTTTTTTCTTTCCCTTAAAAAAAACCCCTTAAGTCAACATACTGAAAACTGAATGTATAACCCACTTTTTATACATACCCATGACCACATTCTGAGCAGGCATTAGAATATTTATTTTAAAAACACAGGGCTTGCTTACTGTATTCACAACTTTCAATGGCTGGATTTCAGAAGAGCCGTTTTGAAATGAAAGTCTTTTGCTACTGTACATTCTTGCCAGTGAGAAAATGCAATTTCACTACATACAGCTGAAAACCCCCTTTTTTACTGCTTAAGAAACAGATATTATAAAATAATTTCCTGGATTTAAAAATAAAGTAACAGATAAACTTTTAGATTTTATTGAGAGCCATCTAGATGACAATTTTTCTTTAATTACTTACCATGAACATTAATCTAGATTTTAAAGAAAGACAGTTGCCCTGCTAAACTTGTCAATAATTTACATTGAGGTATAATGTAAGCCTACTGTTTTCCTCCCCTGCTTATGAACACCACCATGCTTCATTTTTGCATTATCTTCTGGTAACCGTCTCTGGAATATTCTTAAAAGCTGCTAAGATGATACATTAGAATTCAGGCATGTGACAGATACAAAATTAAAGTTGACCTTCTCTGTCAGAAAAAATAAACAGTAACCATTAGCAGCTTTGTACCTCTGCATTTAACTCCCTATTTTCTGCCTCCCTAGTTTGGGTCCATTAGCTGACTGGTGCAAAAAAGACCCCCGGCAACACTGACTCCCTGTGGATATATTATAACCTCTGGATATTACACTTGACTATATGTTTTTCTCCACAGACTAATTTTACATTTGAAATAATTCACTCCTGAGTTGGGTCACACAACAATAATGTAGACAAGAGTTGACAAAATTCCTTAAAAACTTCCTGTGTCCGTATCTTTGTTAACAAAATACCATTTGCCCTGGGAGCTGTTTAGAATTTCTATTGACATTTGCATTTTCATGATATTACTAGTCACTCCAAATTTCTTGCTAAGCCTCATCAGTTATAGTAAGAAGATCCTTTTATTCACCTGACAAACTATTAAAAAAAAAAGTATTTTATGGGGAAAGTATCCATTAAAATATGTAGCTTCTTACCAAACTTCCAAAAGTTTTTTTTTGCTATTGCGTAGTGCAGACAGAATTTCACATCTACAAAACTTTCATAACATCAGGATCCTTCTGAGTAAATAATGACCATTAGATGATTGTCATATTAAAATTAATGGCAGTAAGCACAGGATTTTACCACCAGATCATACAAAAGCACCTATTACAGAGAATTGAATGAAGAACTTATAAACAACGAGAAAGTGATTTTGAAAACATGAAATTGGGTCAACAATTGTGAAAAAAAAATGCAGAGGAAGACAGCACTCTTTGTTTTTATTTTGACCAATTTCCAAGCACCTCAGCATGATCTGGGGGCTCGCCATATAAGCACATCCTGAGCTCAACTAGGTGTTGGTGGCAAAGTAAATGTATTCCCACCTCCATTTTCTTTCAACAGCTGCAGGATTTTTGTATTGCAGTCTGCTGGGATTTTCCCAATATTTTTCTTGCATTCAGTAAGGTGTGGCATGTCTTTGGGAGAGAAAGCTACCACACCAACAATTAAATACAGTCTGTATTAAATTGCTGGTGGGACAGGGCTTATTTTCTTTCCTAAGACTAAAATATATACTCTGAAATCAGAAACTCTTTTGTCCTTTGACCTAGGAGCAGATGATGATTTTATTTCTCATTCCACTTGCACTGTGGTGCATACTTTTTCTTCTTACATTTCGATATTTTCCTGTCAATTTCATATTTAAGACCTGCTTCAGGTTTTCAATGCAAGTAAAATTAAAAAAAAAAAAATAAATCAAAAAAACATCAACCAATGAAAAACACCAACCCACCTTTTTCATAAATTGATGAAAGATATTTTGAGTTTATGGAAAAGAAGTCATATAGAGAACATTTGAAAGTTTTCAAACAAAACCACACAGTGTGTAAAATGCCACTGTACTGTCACAAGTTTGCAACCACCATTATCCTTCAGGATGGCATTCTAATTACTTCTCAGTATCCCACTTTTTATTGTGTTATCTGACTGATTAGACACCCAACCACCTTCAGAAGGCTTGTACAGAACAGATGTAGAAAAAATGAGAATTTGTTTCTGCCAAAAAACTCATAAGCTCAAGGGCCGTTTAACTTAGCTCAGTCACTTAGTTTATTTTGCATTAGAGGAACTTCTCATTTAATTTACCAGTCTATAATAGGTAACTTTTTCAATATGAAGCTAAAGGTCACTATTATATGTAAGGAAAATTAAGCCGATGTTCTTGGTTGCCTTACAGTTCTCCTAGTTCAACTACTCCAATAAATGAACATGTACAACAAGCCGAAGGGCTTTTTATTACAAATTTAATTCATTTCTCTAGACAACTGTGAAATTTGCCATTGACATTAGTCATTACCCCAAGGCGAACTAAAAGATGATCTCAGTTAATAAATGATCCTTAACAAGGAACGCTCCTATCTTCTGTGATATTGGCACAGGCACATTTTATTAATGCAGGACTAGCTTCCTGCCAGAACACTAGTATTCACGACTATTTGGTGTGCTTGTTTCCTCTTCCTGCTCCTGATATTAATAATTATGCAACGGGATAATTAGCAACACAAAGAGACAGTACTATGTGCTTGCAGCTAGATTTTCAGCACGTTAACCTTCTGGGAAATAAAGAACAGAAGCAAAGAGTCTAGCCAAATAACCAATGCAGGTTGATTTCACAGTGTGTAAAAGGCTAATTATCTGTGAAAAGTCTGACCCCAAGTAACAAAATTACACAAATGTGCAGGCATTTTATCTTAAATAAAACTCAGATGCACTAGTTCATGATGTGAGGAATCATGGTTAATAACTGTCTTTCAGAACTATTTATCTATATATAGGTTTATAAAAATAAAAATAAATCCACAAGGGAGATAACGTTCTTCTACAAAATGTTAACTAGTTATCCAAATACCTGCAAAGGCAGGGTAAAATAATAAACTCCCCCCTATCCCCCAACCATTGCAATGCTAAAAAAAAATATACCCAGTATGTGACAGAAGTAGGTTAAGTGCATTTTGTTTACTGGAGACAGGCTACAATAAAAAGCAGAAAATATTACTACTTCTTTACAGATACCATGTGTAATTCATTCTGATATAAGAATATTTATCCACTAGCAGTAATAACAAACCACAATTTTTGTCATGAAAAAAATAAATTGTATTTGCAAAAAGCAAACACATTACGGAGTGTGTAAAAATGCAATATTCCCATTTTCTAGTCAGAGTTCCAATTTATTGAAGTAACAGAGCAGAAAATGCACTGACAGCTGTTACATTTTATTGCGAATTAGTATATACGTTTTATATCCAGTGAGCAAATGCATGATACATTGTATTCCAGTAATTGCCACTGGCTTTCCAAATGGAAACTGAATGATCTTAGTGCAATTACACTCAGGAGAGTAAGTGTAACAAGCTACAGTTCTACATTATAGCTCTTTAACAATACCAAGAATTTTACTCTGTTTTAAAAAATAAAATAAAAAGGTCAGACTGTATATATAAAGACAGAAATATGTAATTATCCATCTACAGATGATAAAATGAGTATTTCTGCTATTCTGGATTAGATTTGGTTACGTATAACCCAGCCTACATGTTTCCAAAAGTTTGTACAAACGATGTTTAAGTTTTCTACTAGTTTAGTCATTTCTTCAGCATCAATAGTTCGGGGGGGGGGGAGGACGGGGGGGAGAAGGTAGGAAAGGGAATGGACAGAATGGTTGGAAACTTCAAACACATAAAATCAAAACTTCTCATTTCACATAGGCAATAAATGTTTACTATTCCTAGACCACACCCTAATTTGCCAGTTTCCTTGCATAGAAAATAAAACATTTCCTTTGAAAGATTTAACAGATTACCTTCAGATGTAGCATTTTAAATGTTTGTTACCGTAGGATTTTTCCCTCCCCCAGTTATCACCTGAGATAGTAACGCTCCGAAGAGAGACGATGTGCTGAGAAATTAATATTTCAAATGCGTTAAGGGGAGTAGGGTCAGGGGGGAAAAGCATTTTTTATTTTTATTTTTTACTAACCTTCATAACATATTTTAAACCATTTCCTTGGGCAACCAGTCTGGTGACAGCCTCTGCACCTTCAAGCTCTAGCGTGAAGCACTCAGGAAAGCCGGCAGTCTCCTCCCCTCTAGTGGCTACCAGCTCTCTTTGCAGCAAGCAGAGGAAGAGAAAGGCCTATAGAGGACCACCTCAGGGCTATTTGTGTCATTTTCTAAACTTACAACGGGAGGAAAAAAAAAAAAAACCAACAAAAAAAAAACCAACCCACCCAAACCACAACAGAGCAGGCAGTCTATCACTGCAACAAATAAAATTTATCAGTCATTTAAAACAATATGTTAGTGGTGACTACAACTTAATCAACACCAACCTGCTGACATAGATTTGCAATTTGAGCAGGTTATTAGTGATCGAATTAACAACATGTCACAACTTGTATCTGATTTATTAAAGGAAACTGACTAATGCAACGGGGCTATAAACAACATGCATGGAGATATTTTTCAGGCGTGCTGACTACTGCCATGCAGCCCATGAAAAAGCAGAGTTAGAAAAAACCTCTCTGATCTTGTCTTTTTTTTTTTTTTTTTTTTTTTTTTGAGGCGCTTATAGATTTTTGCATATTGGTTTTACTGTGAAGCATAGGGATCTACACCATAAACCTGTACCTTGGGAGGGGTCAGACAGTGTACAAACAGGCACAAAAATATCAGTCCTGCCACATCTTGTAAAAGAGATCGATGGGAGGGGTAGGCACAAGGAAGCAATGAGAAAACACAGGATATTGAGATAGGTTGTGATCCCAGCAGTACAGTGCCATAATCATTGCCAGCTTTTTTTCTTTGTAGTCTTCAGAGAGTTTTAAGAAGACACAAAAAGGGGAACTGTGAAGTGAGGCAGCATGGTTTCATGAAGTTTATCCAAATCTCTTCCTAAGTATATAGGGTAACACAAGAGAAAGCACAATGTCCCTACTGTAGCCCATAAGTAGTCAGCACTTGCAGTATTTTTATGGGCGTGGGCTAATATTGACCCAAATGTACAAAGAAGCCTGTATTGAGAATGGATTTAAAATTCTTTCACTTTTCAAAATTTGTCCCAGAACAAGACTTGTTTCAAACACCACTCTTTGCTTCTGTATCAAGCACATGCATGGCCACCAATATAAAAATAAGACCTTTCACAGCTTTAGACAAAACAATATTTTTTTAAAGTAGCATTGTTAACACAGTTAAGCATCAGCTGTACAGATTATATTTGGCAGTGTATCCAAGTCCAAGGGTAACCTGACCAGATTTTGGGTTGTACCCACTTCTGATTCTGAAACAATTAGTTACAGCCCAACCAGAGGCTTGAGAGCATTTTCATGAGAAACAAGAATTTAACATAAATCCACATAACCAAGGAAATTCAGAATTGAAGCTGTCAATTCTCAGGCCCAATAGAACACATAAAGAGCCTTGTTAATGCTGAACTAATTGGCATTCTTGGCTTGACAGTCTCAGCAGAGAGACCAAGGAGTGAATAAGCATGGAGACTAAACTACCCTCTCGCTCACAGGTGGTCCCTCTAGGTTAGGACTAAAGCACATTTGGAGATGAAGAAGAGAAGAGAAAAATGTACACCAACAGTACTGATTAATTTGTGAACAGGAGATTTTAGACTGCACTGAAGGCGATGAAACCAATTCTTAACCACTGGCTATTCTTGCAGCATCAGTTAGCCTGCAAATAAGCAAAGGTTTTGATTTCCTTTTAGCAATAGTCTATGTTGTATAATTAAGGGGAGAGGCTGATATTCTCCAGCCACCTACATCATCATGTTAACTTCTATGGAAATGTGTGAAAAATCCCAATCTGAAAAATGTTATCCTCTGCAAACCGACCAACATAATCACAATATTTTCAGCCACGCACTCCAGGGAAGGAGTTCATCCTTACCTCCTTGAGGCTGCTAAGTACAGGCCAGGTAGTAAGTGCACCTGCAGTCTTAGCCCCTCTGACACACACAACTGCTCACCCTCTGCATCCCCTGTAAAAGTACATCTTTCTCCACCAATCACCGGGAGGTGAGGGGCTGTTTTGATGTCATGCTCAATCTCCTATTATTTACAGGCATGTCTGTAGTACTCAGGGAGCTTCATAAGATTGTTGATGTATCATTAGCTCTGGAAAGGAGCAATAAAGGAGTAAGAATATATTTGCTTCAAGTAGATTGGTGCTGAGCAGTTCTCAGTTGAACTCTGTAAAAAATCTCCTATCTTGCCCTTTGAAACCATGCTGGTTTAAAAGAAAGAGGTATTGAAAATAAGATGCACAATATTAACACTGAGGGTAATTAATCACTGGAACCAATTACCAAGGGCCGTGGTAGATTCTCTTTCAGTGGGAGTCCTTAAATCAATATTGAATAGACTTTTTAAAAGGTATGTTCTAGCTCAGACACAAGTTGTAGGGCTCAATGCAAAAATTACAGGATGAGATTCAATGACCTATGTAATACAGGAAGTTAAACTAAAATATTGTCATGCAGATTTTTAGACCCACAATGTATTAATTTATTAATTTTAACCCACAAGAAAAAATTACATATCTAGGAAAAAAAAAAAAAAAGGCCGGGAAAGAATGAACCATCTTGACAGAGCAGCTCTTCAGCTGGTGTAATATCAGTGGAAATTAATGATGAAATCTTGATCCTATACATCTTAAAAGTTACCACTTAAAAATGACACATTCATAACTCTCCAGATTTCACTTGCCAGATTTTTATTCATTGCCTAAAGTATTCTTACTGCAGGAATGGAAAACGGTGACAAAGACAGCCCCAGTTCTCAGGGCCTTCTGAGGACTGTTCAGCCCCAGTGTAATTTGGAGGAGCCTCAGGGCTGCCCTAAATTGTGGCATCTTGTAATCATGCCCTGTAGCTGCTATACCAGCTAAGGAATAGCCAGGCCACAACACGATCTGTACACCTCTGCACTTGTCCCTCCAGCACTTCCCCAAGCATGTTCCCTAAAAAAAAGAATGGAGAGACAGAGGAGGA
This sequence comes from Scolopax mira, assembly GCA_004320125.1. NCBI lineage: Eukaryota > Metazoa > Chordata > Aves > Charadriiformes > Scolopacidae > Scolopax > Scolopax mira. The sequence goes on from BJBW01015446.1 coordinate 58,955, forward strand.
GGACAACAGTAGAAAAAAATGGTCTCTGTGATCAGAATAACATGTCCTTATTGCACCTAAAATAATTTGTCTAAAATAGACTTAAAAAAGATAGAGGTAAAGAGAGGACCTATTCCTTCTTATATATAGTAGAATTCCACATTAATTTAAGAAAAGTTATTTAACTGTGACATTTACAGATATCAAGACAGTCTCTTATGCGGAAATTAGACTAAAGCATTTGTAATTCTTCCTTTTCAAATGAGCTACTCACAACAGGAGAAGAAAAGTAATTCTAATTTCTTGAGGCACAAGCACCAATTCTAATGTTTTTCTTTTAGAATTATGACCAGAATTTTCACAGCTTTTCTGGTCTTTCAGTGAGGAATCTTCAACAAAGAGATAAATAAACTGAATCCTGCAGTATTAAAAATTAAAGGTCACAGGTTTGGCTATCAACATCGCTTATGCTTTCTATGCTTGTTTAATATAAGAAACCAGATATGTTGTTGAGTTTTCCACTATTCTAGCTGTATAAATCAACTTTTGTGAATTTTCACAAAGATACCTTCCCTTTGCAGAAGCATTTGGAGTAGAATTTCTGATAAAATTTGAAAATTTGATAGCATTTTTAATAATATAAGCAAATTTCATAGTTAGCATAATATAGCAAATTTCATATAAGCAAGTTTCATAGTTATCAGCTGTTTGTGAAACTCTAAATGCTGAGCAGTTTGTCCATTGCTGTTTTGTTCTGCTGAAAAACTGAGTTATGTCCAGAATAGTTATTAGAAACAGATCATAAATGATTCAAAATCAATCCATACACAGCCTCATCAAATGGGACTGTTTGAACTCATCAGTCCACATGGATAGTTCTATAGGCTCACCATCTAAACTTTCTAATACAAAAATTTCTGGTTTACAGCTTCTGTCCCTTACCTGTATGAATGCAACACACATCTTTTTGACAATTTTACTCCTTGAGTAATAATTTTACTCCAAGAATCTTTCTTTTTTTTCCCTGAAAATAATATAGATGTTAAATGTGACTCTTTACTGATTCTTCCTACTACACATCCAGACAAGTTCTACTTTCATTGTCCATGGGTTTAATCATTTCATGAATACCTTGGCTGATGTGCACTGATTTCAGCTCTCTACACACTCTACGACTGTTCTTGTATTGTCCAGCATGGCTAGAGATAATAATGGTCTTTCCACATCCAACCACTTGGAACAGCAACAGAATCATGACAAAATGAAAAACCAAACATAGATTATGAACAATGTGAAGTAGTTATCTGTTTTAATTAATTTAAAATATACTGGCCATTAAGTCTGAAGAACTGTCTCTTTGAGAATCTAATGAGCCAAACAGATTGCTTCCTTTAGTATCCCCTTAAACATCATTGTAGATATGAGTCTTAGTCCTGAGAAGACCAACTGTTCAAAAGAGGATGCACATGCAGCAGCAACAGCAACAGAAAAGAGCAGATTCATTTTCAGCTGCTCAGTAGACCAAATTATAAGCCACTAGAAAAGGAGACTGCTTACTGCAATTGTACTTCCCTGAGAAGAGACTTCAGGATGCTCTGCATTTTTAACAACACACACAAAGAAATGGATCAAGTCCTAGTTATTGCTTATGGGCAAAAGAGGAACATATTTAAGATTTTTCTGCAGATGAACGCAGGGGAGGCCAAGAAAAATATAATATAGCCCTACAGATGCATAGTAAGTAATTCTTTTTCCCATATTGCAGTATCATATGTGAGGGAACACATTTGCTCCAGGATTGCCAGTTCACAGAAGGATCAATGCACAGACAGGTTCGTAGAACCCCGTGCGAACCGACTGAGCTTTCCAAATTCAGGGCAGACGAAAGGGAGCAAATGATCTATGCAGTGCCAAATTGTATATGGTGTTATAGATAGCTGATCAATGCCAGCCATGTAGCAGACCCCTGCTCTGACAATCTGAAGGTCTGCTCAGGTGACTACAAACAGTAGAAGCAAAGAGAGAACACACGGAGCACAGCGTGGGCGTTATAACTAGAGTGCTGTAAATTAGAAAGGCACACATTTGTAATTGGCATTGCTGACAAAGAAGTGGCACTAAAGTTACAGATGGAGTCAGAGCTGATGCTGGAACGAGCAGCCTAAATAGCTTGTCACTCTGAGCTCATTAAGAAGTAAAATGCAGATCAGGGAACAGCTAAGCAGCTGGGTCAGGTTGTTCATTGGCTAATTTAGTCTAAACAAGAAAGAGGGAAGGCATGAAACATGTTCTGGAAGAGTGTAAAAGAAAGCAAGGAACCAGAAGGGTAGGGGTGGCCAACCACTTGCTGCAAGCTGAAACACAGCTTAAGAGAAAACACCAAAGCCAAAGGAAAAAAAAAAAAACTAGAAAAACAAAACTCCAAACTTAAATCAACCTTCGCCTTCTCTTCTTTTTTTTTTTGATATTTCACTAAATAAACAAAATGCAAAAAATTGGGGTTTCAGCTGTCTCAAAAAATCATTGGAATCCAAGAATCAAGTAATCAGCAACACACATGCCAGTCAAGCATACAGCTATCCACGGCTGAAGACCGACACTGACATATTCATACATATGTATGAGCGTCAGTATTTGCATGTCAGCGCTAAGCATGTAACAATGCAGGTACTTGGGTTAGAAAATTTGGCAAAAAAAGCCTCTCTCTTTTCAGAACTGAAGCCAGGCCTGCCACCGCTGCAGTCAGAAGGCCTGAAGGCAAGGCAGTTCAGAACCCTCTTCTCCCAATATTAGGAAGCACTTGCTAAAAAGAGAGGTTTGTGATCAGGGTCTCCCAACACTCATAGGACTCTTTAGGCTCAGAAGCCTGCCAGGAAACGTCCACAGATCCACCTAGGTTACACATTTACAACAGGTTCCCGCCCAGACTTGCTTTGCTCATTGCAGTCCCATTTTGTAGGTGCCCCTTTTTCTGTAAGGAGTGTGTGGGATTAGCCTGTAACAGAAAGGAAGGCTGGTGCAACAACGTTAACTAACTCTTTTTTGTAATTAAAGGCGTAAAATCTGCTCCACACACAATCTTTATTTAGGTAAATTTCATAGCTGATAATCAGATCTTCTATGAAAGAGAAGGAAACAAATGACCTAGAAATTCATGATCTGTCATATTTAGAAACTATCATCAGTCAACGCCAAGATGTTTTTTATGCACGAGCATGTAGGTATGGGGATTCAAAGGGGTTCTTCTGTAATATTTACATCTTGTGTGATCATTATCATTTCCTCAAAATAAGTTTTGTGAAAAATTATGACTTTTAAGTGATATTATGTAGTATGATTGTTCCAAGCAAAGGAGAGCAGATGAAGAAGAAAACACCAAAACTTCTGTCTGCACATTGTATTCAAGTTTCCTGCAGAGCTCCCAGGGTTCCTGGGTGTAGCAAAAGATGTATAACATATCAGGACAAAACACCAAATTATCTAGAAAAATGTTATGATCCAGGCAAACTGTTGTGAGATATCCTGTACAGAGGTTTCTTACTACAGGTCCTCTTTCTGGGGATTTTGGTGTCCTCTTTAGCATTACCAGTGTCCCTGAATATTTCCTTGTCATTTTACACCCTTTTGTTTGGTCTACACTGAATAAATGTGTAGTGCTGCTAGAAAGGCAAGCTGATTTTTAGGTTTAACGGAAAAGGAGAAGAAAGTAGAGAGCCTTCTCTGTGAGTGAACTGTAGCAATGTTCTATTATCCCTGCAGAGATGGAGAGAAATTCTTGTAAACATTGCTAATTTAACAGAATATTCTTAAACAACATATCAAACTACTTAGTGAAATCATATGAACAAATCATAAGAGACTAGTGAATTGAAATGATTAAGGATCATTTAATTTATTGAAACCAGGACATTTCCCCGACATCATAATACGGATTTGGGTTACATAGTCTTGAAATAACTCCTGGATCAATTTTCTGTCAAGTCTATTGATGCAGTACATAGCAAGAAGATACAAATTCAACTCTCTTAATATGGTATACCTTCTATTTTCCTTTTTTTCTTCTGTTTTGTTTTTCTATTTTTAAGAAATAAAAAGAAAAGGTATCCCTGTTAATGTGTCTGTTGAGATAGTTATATTGATATTTTAAAATGCCATTATTCTCCAGACAAATACTTTGCACAAAAAGGAAGTTGTATCAGACTATTCTTTTTCAAGACATACAGAGAACATTATAGCTTTGTTATTCATATTATTTTTAATATGGTGTTAAAACCTAAAATAAAAAAGACAATAAGTTTCTACAGATTCTGAAACAGCAACAGGAGGATGATATATCTCATTCTTGGTGGCAGAATGTGGAGGCCTCAATAGTTATTGCAGAAAGAACTTGCTTGGACAAGAAGCTCTATTGCAAATAGCACAGAGCTATTGAGACTGCAAACAGTGGATGTCTTCAAGGGGTAAGGTGTCATTCTTAAGGTGTAATAGCAGAATTTGATCTACTATTACTGGGCAGTGACATTCAAATGTTAACAAGAACACAAGGACTGGATGATTTGGTGGATGGAAAATGAGGCTAAAAATTAGGAGTCTTGGATTATATTGTTTTCCTGACATACACTTAAGATGAAATCTTGCTCTTCTCCCAAAGACCAAGGAAGGCCTTAAGGAAAACAATGACTAAAAAAAGGGCATTTTTATTATTGATTGTTCAGGATTTCATATTGGTAGATCATTCTCATTTAGTCAACCTCTTCAAACAGGATCCAAAATAAACAGGCACTTAAAAAATTGAAACCAGTTTAAATGGAGATACTAATGCTTCCTGTTTTCACAGAGATCTTGAAAATAGCTAATATTTGTAGGAAGCTTGGAGACAACTGAATGGAAAGTGCTCCAGAAATGCATATTATTGCTGGTATTATAAACCAATATAATTTGCATTTTCTGCAGTATTATTCTGGGTTTTGTGCTATTTGTTCGTATATTTATGACTTTTGTGTATTTATATGCATCAAAAATTAATAAAAAGTTTTATTAAAGAAATGACTGCTACAATTGCTCCAATTGGAAAATCAGTAAAACGTCACAAACAACAAAGCAATATGTTGAATTTATGAACCCTGCCTCACTTATTTACATTTAGCATACGGAAATTATTTGAACCATTTAGTTATGGATTGGAAGTGTAATAGGTTAACTTGCAAGTATCCTTTTCAGAGTTTATATGCTTCTTCTATTGGTTGTACTTAGAAGGATATATGTGTTCTAGAAAAACTTGTGTGTTACTGCACTTCAATTCAGCAAAAACCAGTATTTCTAATTTCAGCAACATCTTTCACAGCCTTTAAAGTAGGTCTGAATTGTACTGGAAAGTTTTACTGTTTATTGTGACAGAGGTGTTATTTTTCATTTTTGGTTTTAATTTTTACGTTAATTTAAAATCTCCAATGAGCCTCCACTCTCTTGCCTTGTGATTTCTCCATAAAGCATACGAAGGGAATTTTTGCTAATGTAATTATTTTCCTTCTCAGCCTGTGGAGTTTAGGATTCTAAAGATAACTGGTTAAGTCTCCTATTGCACTGGGTATCTCATTTCTAGATTTTTATTAATTTTTATTTTTTTTTTACTAAATGCCTTTGACCCTCTCTTGCTACTTCTCTGCTGTGGCTCATGAAATACAGGCTAAATAAGTTGTCCAGGAATGATGAAAATTAAGACTTCGACCAAAACCCCATTAAGTCATGAAGCCTGTGTTGCAAGAATAGGTGGATTGTGATGCAAACAGTTGCTAAAGACGGGTGCAGGTTCAGGAGAAAGTAAGCAGAGTTTGTTATTGTCTTTTCTAACATTTCTTTAGCTTGCTGACAGCTTTAATGTATAGTCAGGCACCCTGACAGTGTAGAACTGAAACGATTGGTTCCAGTTTTCTGAAATCAAGTCTACTTTGTGTGGTTATCCAGAAAAAATTTCTTTATCTGAAAGATCTACCCTCAAAGATGCGGCTTCTGAAATTCAGTGCATCGCAGGCAGGAATCGAGCTCATTGCTGTCACATTTATCACTTCAGAACCATGACAACATTTTAATGGAATTAATCGTTAATAGAATTAAGTGTTTGTGAATTGCCTGACTTTATTTTGCACAAAGAAACCAATGGAAATCTATCTCAATAGATCATATTAACCTGCAAATCTATGATGCTAGATCAGTTTCAAGCTAGAAAACCAAACTGAAATCTGTACATTCCTAATCAGAGAAATTATATCTGGCAGTTCAATTATATGTGCAATTACTCATACTTCAATCATGGGAGATACAAAAATTCAGTGTTTCATGCTAACTCTGTAAAAAGGAAATGCATATTTATGAAAATATATTTTTATCTTTTATTTTTCTTTTAAAAAACTTCTTGAGGGGTAAAATTCTAAATTACAGGGTAGGAAAAAACTTGCACAATACCCCTGAATCCCTCATTTGAACAAAATTTTCATTATTCCTGTGTAATATTATTACTAATATATTCATTCTCTTTTTTTTTTTTTTTTTTTTTTGTCACATTTGTTGCTGCAGTGGATAGCAGCCTATAGTAGTAACATATCAGAAAACATGCAACTTGCCCCAAACTGCTCTAAGTCTCCTTAAACCTGGAGAGGTTTTTATTGGCTTTCTGAGATCAGTAGCACCTATGTTTAAGAAGCAGCGCTATATACTGTCTTCTGCCAGTCACAGCTCAACTATGTATCTTCTACTCTCTACCCACATTTACCTTTCATCCAGGAAAAAATCTGTATTCAGAGCAAAATATGCTAAAATTTCTTCTTGTAAAAGCAAAAGGCATAAAAAGTCTTTCACACTTTCCTAGCACCAAAATTACCAAAATAATTCCTTCCTCACATCTGGCCAAAAGCTTCCGTGATAGGAAGTTGAAGAAAGAAAGTCAGACTATGCTGAGGTCCCTCCAAACCCTATGATCAAACACGATCAGTTTGTCTATTCCCCACTGAGATAATAATTGTCTCCTACTACAAGGAATAACAGTCTCAGCTGTGAAGGTTGTAGTTCAAATACTTGATAGAGCACAGAATGGAAGGTTGTCACAAACATATAAAAATATGTTTCAGTTTCCTCCTCTCCTCAAAAATCAGATGGCAAAAATCAAATAGTTAAGGTTTGGAAACTCCAAATAGAGAATAGTGAAGTATATGGGGGCTTATGAACAATTGTGTGCTATTTTTCAACTGGGATTCTAATTCATTCAGTGCACAGGGTGAATATGTAAGGGAATAGCAGTAAGTATACACAGTCATTTTAAGGGTATGTCTATAGTGAACAATACTGAACTGTGAAAAGATACCCAGCTGGCTCTGAAAATAAAACAATCACAATATAAAAGCGAAGTGACCTAATTAGTCCCAGTGCAAATACCATATTCACATAACGACACCGCTTCCTATACATGAGCTACTACTATACCTGTGTGGCATAGCACTGTGGCATACACATATCCTCTCTTTTGGGACTAGTTTGAATAACCTTATGTGAAGTGTATGTGGATGTGCCCTACATTTCTCAATTATCCCAAGTTCTTAATTATCTTCAAGTGCTTGCTATCGGAACTCAACATTTTTAAAGACGACTTTATCAGTAGGTAATTAATATATCTTTATCTGTAGGCAATTAATATACCCTTAAGATATTCGAGAAGAATAGTGATTTTCAGCAACCAAGAGTGTTTTAAAATAATTTCCTTTTTCAGATGATGGGCGTGACTCACTCTTTCTAAAAATAAGACCTCTGAGAAGCTGTCAAGACCATACCTGAATATTTGCCTGAGAGACTCACTGCAAGCCTGGAAGAGAACTCAACAGAATTTTTCTCCTCTTAGAAAGAAAGGGGAAATGTATCTCTCCTACTTCCCTAGTCTCTCAATCTTTTTTTTTTTTTTTTTTACTTTCCTTTTTCCCCTGTAGTTTCTCATTTAATTAGGCTATTTCTTCATTCAGACTGTTTACACTTTAAACACAGTAACATAAAAAGAGAAAATGTTAGAAGGAAACATTCTGTGTACTCTATATGTATTCCCAGGTTAGCTGGAGCCAGCAAAAGACACTATTGTGACATGTTCTTTGTTTCTAGCAAATTATGAGGAATTATCAAGGAAAGGAATTGCCTACAGTATGAACTAGCCTCACTCCAGTTCATCTTTTGATGCAACCTTGATTCTAGTTTCACTTATGTGAAGAAGGGCTGAATGCAACACTATGAAACAAAAATTTAACTGGGGTAAAACTAGTCTAAATGATATTAAATACCCATCATAATAAATTACCACGTTTTTTACAGGCTACTTTAATTGGTACCCTTCACAGAAAGCAGAGGGGAGTTAAGTGAAGGCTTCTGATTTAATATGACTGAAGAGCTAATATTTTATACTGTGTTGGCTTTTAGTGTTTGCATTAAATACAGAGAGAAAGCCAAGTGCTTTACAAACATATATTGAATGCACAGATCTTACCCCTAGAGCTTGCAATATGAAAAGACAGATAGAGAATAATGGAAAAAATATCACAGAAAGCTTTCTTTGTCTAAAAGTGGTTTATTAGAAGCCATAGATTCTGGAATTTAGAATCCTAATTTTCTGTGATTTTCAGAGCAATAAAATACATGGAGAAACTTCTCAGATGACTCTGTCTCTTTTTCATTTCTTCTAACTTTTCAGTTGGTCTCAGAAACAGATTGTTTTCAGGCACTTTCACAGTGAAAAACAGCCTTTTCCATTCATCATCAGAGTTCACACAAAGTCAGGCTGAAGCTAGATATTGTCTTACTGACTAAAGTCAGGACAAACTAATTTCAAACCCTGGAATGAGGTATAATGTAAAGCTCTGTAGGACTTTGTCTTAATTTTCTCTTTAGTCTTTTCAGCCTTACATTTATCATCCACAATTGCTGCCTTTTTTTTTATTTTCCTACATAAATGACATTAGAACCCAATTAAAGCTTGTGAGTTAAAGCATTTACTTATCTTAGTCAAATATATGAAGTTACCTTAATGCAGTAGCCATTCACAATGGCAACCCACTATTAGTGGTCTGTTATTTTCTGTTTTCTTGGTATAGACAGTAATTCTAATAAATATCAATGTGAATTTTGTTCCATAAAGCATGAGGAAAGGTATATAAAGATATAAGCTCATCTGTTGCAAAAAAAAATAGCAAGCATAAACAATGTGACTATTAGTAGGTCAAATAGAAAAAAAAAATAAATCACCACATCGCTTTTACTGAAGCTAAAATATATGCAAAAAAAAAAAACAGAGGTAAGACTTTCAGTATTCAGTTCATTCTGCCTATCTTCTTTATTGTTATTTACAGAAGAAAAGAGAGAACTCATTTCCCTAGTTAACTTTTTACTATTAGACTAAGTATACTTTTTAAACTTACCTCTGGCTTCTGGAATCTCTCCAATCCATACTTGCAAGCTTATCTTTATCCATGAATTTTTCAATGTTTGGATATGACTCTGAGCTGAAAATTCATGGAACATTTTCACAAAATTTAGGGAAAAAAAAAAAAAAGCATAAAAAGCATTTCATCTCCAGAGCAGACTTCACAATTACATAGCAGGGAAGGAACACTTTACTACTGCTTAAATTCTTCTTGAGAAACACCTAGTACTTATTCAGCAGTACTTTAACTTTGTGCTGAGGAGGGACAAAAACTTACAGACACAATTTACTACAACTTTATAATTTTTTTTAATAAATGGAAAATAATTCTTACTTTATAATCTTTTTAGAAATATGAAAATACATTTCTGAGTTCTACAAAAGTACATATAAAAATTAATATAAAATACTAATTGCAATTAAATGTAAAAATCAATTTGTTCAAGACTAATTGTTATCTAGTGATATGCTGTTTGTGTGTTAACTTCAAGAAAGGACGTAAGCTTTTTTATTTTATTAGAAATTGAGAAGTATTTTCAGCAAGAGACCACTGTCTATGAGGCTCTTGGCAATGGGGAGTGAGATGCTTTCAACCCAAGCTGCTGGAAGTATCATGGGACAGACATGGGTTCAGGATTTATAAGCACATAAAATGAAAGCTGAACTAGGAGCTTGATACTGTAGTCTTGTGTCTAGGACACTCATTTTTTCTAGTCTCAGACATAGTTTTTATATGTGTGTGTGAGTATATTATGTTGTAAAATGCAGAGACAGCCCTTTAAATGTAAGTCAGAATCTATGCAGAATCTATAACATCCATTGTTAGGGAGCAGTGAAATGACAAAACTTTCTGTCCTCCTGCTGAGCTTCCCTGATGGTCCTTCCACTCCACACACCCCCTCACCCAGTGAATTTTTCCTCCAGGATCAGGCAGCATTTGGGTTTGAAGTTGCTATTATGGACAAAGCTGTCAAAATACTTCCCAAGTGTTGGTTAAGATGCCTAAGTGTTTGTTTAGGTCTACATTTCTTAATAGTTAATTTATTTATTGATAGATGTTAATGTCCCTTGACATTTGCTTCATCCTAACTAAAGCAAATATAGCTGGCAGCTAAAACAAAACAAAAATGTCTATATTACTAGTTAGATTAATAACATCTTAATTTAAGAAAAGGACTCTTCTGCTCTAAACAGGATTTGTGGAAGGAGTAATTACAGGTAAAGAATTTAACTACTGTTTCATTAGATAAGAATATCTAAAGTGCTGATATTTACAATCTGTTCAAGGATACTTTCCATTTCTTCTCCCTAGAGTGATGCTATGACTTGCCTTCTAAGTGTATTCTCCAATTATATGAATCTCAACTCCTAGTGTTCTGGGAGTTAATACTCAGTTTGCAAACTTCCTGACCCTAGTTCATTCTAGAAAATTAATGTTTTAGGATACTCTAGAAAAAAAAACACAAAAAGGCAGTTTTCAAAGTATTTAGGACCAAACTATATCGTTTATTGTACTGGGATAAAGTCAATCTAAGAGTCATTTTAATCTTCTTTTTCCTAGCAGGAAAAACTAAATAAAAAATGTGGCATTATAATACTGTATTGGATTTGCATGGAAAGGTTTTGGTAGCAGAAAGACTACAGGGTGGCTTCTATGAGTGGCTGCTGATAGCTTCTCCTATGTCTAATAGAGCCAATGCCAGACAGCTCGAAGCTGGACCCACCACTGACCAAGGCCAAGCCAATCCATAGCAATAGTAGTGCCTCTGAGATAACATATTTAAGAAGTGGAAAAAATAAGACCTGACAACTTCAGCCAGAGAGAGAAGTGAGAATATGTGAGAGAAACAACCCTGCAGACACCAAGGTCAGTGAAGAAGGAGGGCAAGGAGATGCTTCCTGAGAGATTCCCCTGCAGCCTGTGGTGAAGACCTTAGTGAGGCAGGCTGTCCCTCTGCAGCCATGGTCCCTCCATGGTGGAGCATATATCCACCTACAGCTTGTGGAGCACCCCACACCAGAGCAGATGGATGCCCAAAGGATGCTGTGATCCTGTGGGAAAACCGTGCTGGAAGGACCTGTAGACCCATGGAGAGAGCAGCAGGTTTGCTGACACAGATTGCCACCCTATGGGGAAGCCACTTTTCTAGAGCAGTTTGTTCCTGAAGACTGCACGCTGTGGAAGGGGCCCATGCTAGAGCAGTCCATTGGAAGGACTCACATTGGAGAAGTTTTTAGAGGACAGTCTCCCATGGGAGGGACCCCATGCTGGAAGCAGGGAAAGAGTGTGAGGAGTTCTCCCCCTGAGGAGGACGGAGCAGCAGAAATGTGTGATGAACTGACCATAACCCCCATTCCCTGTCCCCTCATGTTACTTGGCGGGAGAAGGTAGAGAAAATCAGGAGCGAAGTTAAACTTGGGAAGAAGGAAGGAGTAGGGGAAAGACAGTTTTAGGATTTTATTTTATTTCTCATTGTCCTACAATAACTGATTGGTAATAACCTAATTTCCCCAAGCCAACTCAAATAATTGGTCTCTCTTATCTCAGAGTGATCTTTCCTGGTCTTTATCTTGACCCACAGGCTTGTCATTATATTTTCTCTGCCCTGTCCAGTTGAGGAAGGGAAGTGACAGATGCTGCTTTGGTGGTACCTGGTGTCCAGCCAGGGTCAACTCCCCCCAAAATACCTATTTTGAAGTACTCAGGTCTTGAACTTGATCTTGAAATGAATTGAAAACTGTCTGAATGGCCAGGCCAAGAGAGTGGTGACCAGCAGGAGAAAGTCTAGCTGGAGGCCCTACCTAGCAGTGTATCCCATGCATCAGTACTAGGTCCAGTTCTGTTTAACATCATAATTAATGATCTGGGTGGTGGGGCAGACTGGACCCTGAGCAAGTTTTCAGGTGATGTAAAGCTGTGAGGAATGACTGATAGGCCAGAGGTCATGCTGAATTCTAGAGGGACCTTAACAGGCTGGAGAAATGGGCTGACAGGAGCCTTGTGAAGTTCAACATGGAGAAGTACAAATCCCTGCACCTGGGGAGGAACAACCACTGGCACCAGCACATACTGGGAGCCACCTTGCTGTAAACAGACTTGGCAGAAAAGGATTTGGCCATCTTGGTGGATGGAATGTGCCCTTGCTGCAACCAAGGTGAATGGTATCCTTGGCTGCATTAAGCAACGTGTTTCCAGCAGGCTGAGAGAGGTGATCTTTCCCCTCTCTTCAGCACTGGTGAGGCCACGTCTAGGGTGCTTGGTCCAGTTCTGGGATCTACGAGAGATTTGAACATACTGGAGAGAATCCAAAAAAAGGGTTAAGAAAAGCAGATTTAGATTGGATATTAGGAAAAAGTTCTTTACAATGAGGTTGATGGAGCACTGAGACAGGTTACCCAGGGAGGTGGTTGAGGCCCCTTCCCTGGAGACATTCAAGGTAAGGCTCAACGAAGCCCTGGGCAACCTGGTCTATTTGGGGGTGTCCCTGATGACTGTGGGGGGCTGGACTAGATGACCTTTGGAGGTCCTTTCTGGCCCAGATGATTCTATGATAATAAAATTATTAAGGGACTGGAGCACCTTGCATCTGACAAGAGGCTGAGAGGGCTATGACTGTTCAGCCTGGAGAAGGGAAGGCTCAGGGGAATCCTATCCATGCGTATAAATGTTGACGGGAGAATGCAAAGAAGATGGAGCCAGGTTCTATTCAGGGATCTCTTCACTGGTGTCCAGTGACAGGGCCAGAGGCAATAGGCACAACCTGAAACACAGGAGGTCTGCTCTTAACATCATGAAACACTTTTTTACTGTGAGAATGACACAGTACTGGCACAGGTTTCCCAGAGAAGTGGTGGAGTCTCCATCCTTGGAGATATTCAAAGGCTGTCTGATCAAGGTCCTGGGCAACTGGCTTTAGGTGGCCCAGCTGAAGCATATGATTGGACCAGATAACCTCCAGAGGAGCCTGTCAACCTCAACCATTTTAATTCTCTGATTCTGAGTTAGTCGCCAGACTGTTAACTGAAAATTGTCTTCTGAGAAATGAGGAGATGAGGAGTGAGATGCTACCAAATCTAGACAATAAGAAAGATTAAGGAGAGGGTGGGTGAATAAACCTTATCTATTTCAGTTAGACAATCCAGTTAGGGTCAAAGGGAACATAAAATCTTAGATATACCTTCAGGAGCTGAATACCTGGAGCTATCCCCATGTCCAGAAGCTCAGATTTGTGGTTTCACTCCCTACACCATCACCAAAATTTTCAGTCTTCTTAACTCAGAAAATGGACTTAGAAAAGTGTCTGCATATTCAGCCCAAGCATCTTTCCTGGTGAGCTGCAGAAGCTCACATGCAAACATCTTGATTCAGTATGTGCTCATTGAATAACTCATTGGAACAAATTCTGCCTTTTACTCATCTTCATTCAACTTGGCCATTGCTCTCCATCCCGCTACTAACATGAGACTTCTCAAAGCAGAGGCTCTGTGCAAGGACCTGGAATCACATTCTGGGAGTGTGCCTCTTCCACCTTGATGAGTTCAGATGTCTTTAGCTGTTAATTGCCTATTGGTACATAGCAATGAATTGGGTGCTTCTGAAATATTAGTAAACCTTAAAAGTAAATTTGCATACTAAAATTGTTACATAGGTTCTTAAATCCCTCAGCGGATTCAGTCACAACTGGGTCACACGCAGTAAGAACACACTGAAGCAACCAAGACAATCATAGCAAAACAAGGAAAGAAGGTATATGGCAAATGTAGTATCTTTCTGAGTAAGTGCTGAGTAGCCAGAGAAAGTTGCTAAAGGAAAAGTCTATCTCTTCATTATGTAAAAACTGTAAATTCACTCATATTCCTGATTCCCTTTGTGATAGTCATAATTATTTTTTCTTGAGCTTTTATGCAATCAATCTTGCTCTCAGGAATGTTTGTACAAAGCTAAGACATCATGAATGTGACTGCAAAACTGTATTAATTCTATTATTAGCATATTACTACCTTGAATGTTTCATATGGATTGGAGCTGGAAAGGAAAGGAGAGAGGTTTTTGTCAAAAGAACAAACTCATAATAAATAATAATAATAAATAATTAATAAATAAATAATAAAAAAATAATAAATAAAACAAACTGTAACGAAATTCAGGAGGTAATGCAGATAAAGAGCAGTTGCACTCAAAATTATGTATATGGATACTTTGAAATTACAAATTGTTTAGTTATGAGTTGTAATGAAAAGATTACAAGACATCAATAAGATCCACAAAATTAATATGCAGCTGCTGGGAAAAAAAAAAGAGACAGAAGTTTTAGGCATTTTTCAAAACCTTTTTCTACCTTTCCAAAATTGAGTTTTTTCCAGAAAAACTAGATGAAAGTAATTTTTTCACTATAATTTTCAGTCTTGTTCCTGAAAACATTTTATTTTTTTGTGAAAAGATCATTGAAGACACACTGTGGATTAAGTTACCAGCTGTACCGGTTTATAGAAAGGCAGAGAACGAGTGGCAACCATATACATAAGATACACCTTTGATGAGAAAGGAGGAAAATATTTTCAATGGAACCAATATCTTCTTCAAAGTCTTAACCATGTGTACAAAGATGATGGGCTGTTTCTTGGGCCCTTATAGTAGTGGCAAAATGTAGAAAGATGACAAGGAATAGTTCTCAAAACTTTCTGACCAGAGATCTTCCTCAGGAGTAGTTCATTATAAGGAAAAAGTTTATTGTGGATCCTGTCTAAAAAGCTCTGAGTAGCAGGCAATTATGACTTGTTGGAATAAGAGCTGGCTGGAAAATGAACTGTTAACTGGCAATACATCAGGATGAATAAATCCTATAATTAAAAAAATATAGAATGTCTAAGTGCTAGCCTTAGTGACACTAAGATTTAATACTCTTTCTGTGAAATACTTGAAACAGAGAAGCATAAAATGTGCTCAGATCTTCAAGGCCTAAATATCTTTCCCTGTAAAGTCGTCCGACATCATTTTCCCTAGTTACTCCACCAACTCATATTTTTTGTCCATGGAAGATCATAGAGGTGCTGTACTAAGAAAAGATCTCATATAATAATTTTTATAGTTTTTGATAATCACATATTAAGATAATAGTAATAAACAACAACATATTGCTTTTGTTGTTATATAACTTTAGCAGGGTAATGTGACAAGTTAACTCAGTGAAAACGCAAATGCTGGTCAGAACCTCTGAGTAAAACAGTATTTAATATAATGAAGTATGTTCACCCCAAAAATAAGAAGAAAATAAAACCTGTTTGCAGTAATTTGAAAGGAACAAAAAACAACACAAAAACTCCAAAACAACAAACTATCTTTCCATGGTGGTGTTGATACACCAGAGGCACAGGATGTCATCCAGAGGGACTTTGACAGGCTGGAGAGGTGGGTCCAACTAAACCTCATGAGGTTTAACAAAAGTAAGTGCAGGGTTCTGCACCTGGGCAGGAGCAATCCTCAGTATCAATACAGACTAGGGGATGAGGTATTAGAAACCAGCCCTGAGGAAAGGGACTTGAGGGTGCTGATGAATGAGAAGCTGGACATGAGCAGACAGTGCACTTGCAGTCCAGAGGCCAATCGCATCCCGGGCTACATCAAAAGAAGTGTTGCCAGCAGGTCCAGAGAGGTGATTCTGCCATTTCAGACCTGTGTGCAGGTCTGGAGCCCTCAATATAAGACATGGACCTAATGTAGCAGGTCCAGAGGAGGGCCACGAGGATGATCAGGGGCTTGGAGCACCTCTGCTACGAGGACAGGCTGAGGGAGATGGGGTTGTTCAGCCTGGAGAAGAGAAAGCTCCAGGGAGACCTAATAGCAGCCTTTCAGTACCTGAGGGGCCTACAGGAAGGCTGGGGAGAGCCTGTTTACAAAGGCTGGCAATGACAGAACAAGGGGTAATGGCTTTAAACTGGAGAAGAGCAGATTTAGATTAGACATTAGGAATAAGTTCTTTACTTTGAGGGTGGTGGAGCACTTATCCTAAAAAAAAGGGATAAAAAAAGCAGATTTAGATTGGATATTAGGAAAAAGTTCTTTACAATGAGGTTGGTGGAGCACTGGGACAGGTTGCCTAGGGAGGTGGTTGAGGCCCCTTCCCTGG